>JAVQJG010041815.1:0-20930 GCA_036024015.1 Craterocephalus amniculus | reverse complement strand
CCCCCCCCCCCCCCCCCCCCCCCCCCCAACCGTGCGGGCATGGTCTGGTTCTTCTTACCCTTTGCAACTTTGGGTCAACATAAATCAATACAAAGTTCTGCTATGTGATCACATTTATCTAAAATGAAAAACATTTATTTTTTCTACCATGTCTGGAGCAATTTCTGTCCAGGTATTCTTTTAAGAGTATAACAATTATGAGAATCATGCAAATGCAGTAACCGTTATAGTGTAAGCATAAATGGGAGGTTTGGAACATCTTACACATGTTATAGTGCTCTCTAAAAGAACCACATGCTGGGACTGAATCCCTCAAATTCAGTTTGAAGAGCATTTGATTACTTAATTAGGTCTAAAGAAATAGGATACTAATCTATTTTTTTAAGCAGCATAGACAACGTGCAGGTTAGCCATTTTAGTGATGACTAGATAATTCATACAATTAAAAAAACATAATGCTCCTTATGCAAACATAAAAATATTTGTCAGTATTGGTCACTCTTAAAACTGGCTTCCTGAACTGTATTTCCCATGAAGTGTCACGATCATTATGTGGTACAAATTGGTCAAAGTAAAAATACAAACAATGGCTAATATGATGTTATTGTTTTAAATTGTAGCCCTGACTCTTGTTATACGGTATTAAAGCCTGACCCTTAATTCCTTCAACCTGCCTGTTCAGTTTAGATTTTTATATTATTTATGATCATAAATATAATATTAGTTGGGTCAGTGGGGCGTCAGACATCACCAATCTTCAGCTACATGAGGACATTAGCTGTTAGCTAAATGATTATGGATCCAAAACAAAACAATACCCCACGCCACGACTGACGTCTTAACATTAACCAAAAGCGAGTAGATTTTTTTCCTAAAATGATTCATAAGCTCCGGGTTTAAGTTTTCCTGTTATTCAGAGTCTTCCTGTGGACTTTGATGGCAAACCGCCGTCGTTTTTGTGGGGAATTAAGCCCCGCTGCTGTTTTCAGCTGTCAAATATGAGTACTCACAGCGTGTGACCGCAGACGTTCACCATCAGCTTCAGAGATGGATTCCTGTACTTGGTTGTTTTGCATCTTGGACACCCCTGGTCGTCCATTTTTGTCTCTGCTACGAAAAGTAACACACGCTTCAGGAAAATGTCAACTAGAAACTCTTCTGTCACTTTCAAAGCGGCGAACCCCTGTGCCACACAGATTGTGGTCCGACAAGAAACGCCGTTAATAAGGCTAGTTCCCATTTAATGATCGCTTGTGCTGCCGTGGTGGGAACTGTGGTGCAGGCACAGAAAAAGGCCCCTGGGCAGTCCCAGGGGTCTGAGTTAAAAAGCTGAGTAGTTTATTTTTGCACAGAGGTTGTATTTAGAAAAAAATGAACAAAATGGCTTCTTTTGATTATAGCTTTTGCTTCACTTTCATATATTCCATGAACTAAAGCCTGACCTGAAACATAATTAAAGCCAAAAATCAATCCAGATGTGGTTCCCCATGTACGGTTTCTGAGATCATACAGTTTCTGTGTAGCCTACATGTTTTTGGAGGAAAATATTTCATCCTGAATTCTGAATGTAGCCTATTGGTCCATTTTTCTCATAGCCAATAAGTACTGTAAATACAGGTTCAATATGCAAAGTGATCCATTTGTAACATTGACATGCATTTGCTTGAATCGTTAAGTATGAAAAGTAGCCCTAAAGTACAATTCAGTACCCTTGATTATTTTTTGCTGTATCAATTATAACTAGGCCTATTTAAAATGTGTGTAGTAAGCTACAAACAAAACATGCAAAACTCTCCATATTTTTTCAAATTCGCTTTCTATTTATATGCTTTTAAATTTAAAAGAAAAAGTAAGACAAAGTGACTTTTGGCATTTGATCCGTTCTACATTGTACAACTTTTTATCTGGGTATTGTAAAGTCTGAATATAAAACCAACAACATCCCTGCCTGGTTGATAAAACGATCAGAATAAGCATCAAATGTTTTCTTTTAAAGGGAAATTTGTTTTATGAGTGGGCACCTATTTGACATTGCATAAAGGATTAAGTCTGTATGTGCTTGTTTTTTGGAGTGTGGCTTATGATCATATTGAAATGAACAAATCACTTGTGGATAATATACTTTTCAAGACGTCAAACACATGATTTTAGAGCACACGAGATGAGTATTGTTGAGTTTGAATCATTCTATCTGAGTAATAAAGTGAATAGATTAAATCTAATACATAATTCTCAAATGTAGATTTTTTGCAATCGCTTTTGGAGATGACAGAGTAACTTTCGACTTGGATTTGCATGCCTCCATGTGGGACTAAACATACTTTAGTGCATGCCTACATGCATTGGAACTACTGACAATGGAAGACAACAAAGGTACTTCGTTCCCACGATCCCAAAAGCACTCACCTTGCACAGGTGAACCAAGGGAATACAGTCTACTGGAAGTTACATGACTGACAGCTGGAAACCAAACATTCGCGTCTGAATCCCGCTGGCTCCTCCCTTATTGGGGCCCTCGACGGCCAATAGCGTGGCTCTCATGCAGATAGATCCCAGCGTGTCTCCCTCCAGCCCCAGTCCCCGCAGAGTAAAAGTACCGTTGGAAGGAAAAGAGGAGAGAGATATCTGCTTACAGCTGCTGTTAGATATCCGATCGCGTTCGCATGGCGAGGAGGTAACCTGATCGAGCTGGGAGGAGTGACTCTACCGGGGAAGGCTTGAACAAAAAAAAATGTCTTCTTCTTCTGCTGGAGAGGTCACAACAGCAAATGACATCAAGAGGGAAAATGTGAAGGAGGTGGATACGCGGGAGTGCATCAAGCTTGTGGCGCTGGACGCGGCGGAGTTGTCCATGGAGCGCACGACTCCCAACACTGACTCGGTGCGCACAGAGCTGTTGGTGAGCGCCGCTTCCTCCCTGGCTTTCTCCCCGGAGCAAGTAGCGTGCGTCTGCGAGGCATTGCAGCAGGGGGGGAATGTGGACCGGCTAGCCAGGTTCCTTTGGTCCCTGCCACAGAGCGACCTACTGCGCGGCAATGAAAGCATCCTTAAAGCTCAAGCCCTCGTTGCTTTCCACCAGGCTCGCTACCAGGAGCTGTATAGTATTTTGGAGAACCACAGTTTCAGTCCGTCCAACCACACCTTTCTGCAAGATCTGTGGTACAAGGCTCGGTACACCGAGGCGGAGAAGGCGCGTGGGAGACCCCTGGGTGCCGTGGACAAGTACCGGATCCGGAGAAAATACCCTCTCCCGAGGACTATTTGGGATGGCGAAGAGACTGTTTATTGTTTCAAGGAGAGGTCGCGAAACGCACTGAAGGATCTGTATAATCAGAATAGGTATCCCTCTCCAGCCGAAAAAAGAAATTTAGCCAAGATAACAGGACTCTCCTTGACCCAGGTCAGCAACTGGTTCAAAAACAGGAGACAGAGAGACAGAAATCCGTCGGAAGCACAATCAAAAAGGTGAGGAAACAAAGGAGCGCGCTGCAGACATTTCCAGGCTCAACAAAACTATAAAACAAAGCAAGCGCCCTGTGCGTAAAAGGCGCATTAAATTATCTCACTCAAAATGTGTAACTTTGCTCATCAACTAAAAGCACATAATTGAATTCAAGATTTCTTGTATTTCACAATGCCCCTTGACTTAAACTGTAAGACTTGACAATGTGAATTATTTATGTGGATGGTTAGAAAATTTTTTAAAAAGAGGGCTTCGGAGCACGCTTTTAATGTTTTGAAATATGAAGCTGTTGCCATTCAGATCCGGTTTAAAGTAAAGCGGAGCTGAAGAGATGTGGAAACCATAGGCAACAAAATAGCATAATGCCTTACAACCCCAGGTTTTGTTTGACGCAAGAAGAGGTCAACTTTAATAGCAAAAAGTTCAAAAGGTGACCTGAAAGGGTGCTTGACTTTCCTCCTATCTTTAGTTTGGGGGCATGAACACACAAGCACGTGCGCGTGTTCACAGACCGGCACACCAATTATTTCATGATCACAGTTTATCTTTTCTCATCTGGTACCAAAAAATGAATCTTTGAGCGCAAATTACTCCTGCGCTTTATTTCGAAATATTCCACACAACCAGCCTGAGATGTGAAGGCTATTCTTTCATGTTTCCCTTTGTGTGAACAAAGATGACACGCACCTGGTGGAGGTGACCCCTCTGTCCCTCTCTTTCAATCACACACACTCGCGGACACAAACGCCGCTATATGGGTCTTATAACCAGTTGATATGATCTTCAACAGTGTTTTAATATTCGTATAACTTGTAGATTCCATGTACCACCACTGTTTTATAGCCTTATTTACTGGCAGTGTGGGACGGGTTTAGATATGTCTTCGCGCATGCGGCGCGTGTGCGCGGATTGCAGCTGTTTTAATCAATCTTCAAAAGTGAGCCTATATAAAAACAAAGCAGCAGCAAACGTTTCTTTGATTTTTAAATTCATATAATTTTTTTAATGAAAAGGAGTACTATTTAAAAGTAGAAGGAGAAAAGAACCCAGACTCGTAAGCCATTTGTTCTGTCAGGTCACTAGTGCTGGCATTTTGTCACACCAGAATTTATTGCGCCAAATGGTCACACGGTTGACGATTGGTTGTTGTCAGAGCAGCTTTCCAAGAGTTAAGACAGGACATCCACAAACACAGCCTGCTCCTCAGAGCCTGGTAAAAACAGCAATCAATGGGAGACTGTCAGCTCTCAACGCCAGATGGGAAATAAATTAAATGAGAGCCATAATTTAAGTTTAGTTTAGTTTATATTCAATATAAACAAAAACGAAATTTGTAGTATGAAGTAGTCCACACAAATAAGGAAGATATTTTTTAGATCTACATTTTATCAGTCATATTTTAACAGCCCTTATTGTTCTATTTAGTTTTCCATAATTTCATTTTCCATTTGTCCTTTTTTCTTCTTTTTCCTCTACAGTGAATCTGATGGCAACCACAGCACAGAGGACGAGTCCAGTAAAGGCCAGGAGGAGTTGTCTCCTCGGCCTCTCTCCAATTCTTCAGATGGAGTAATAACACATGGGAATCTTCCCATTCAAACAGGACCTCTGGACAGTGGCATCATCATCCAACAGATTGGGGATGTGAAAATGTCCTCCGGATCCAGCAGTGGTGGCCTCTACAACGGAAGTCTTGCTACTAGTAACACGTCCACCGTGTTTCACAATGGTGGTTCCTCTTACCTCCACTCACCTGGAAACATCCTGTTCAATGGGCTCAATTTGGGCATCCAGCCTTTGTCGTTCAACCCTTTGAGGCCACCTGGAGGGGTGTTGCTGGGAGGATCTGGGGCGGACATGCAAATGCAGACAGGACAGGAAAAAGGACTGGGTAGTGCCGACGAGTCCACTTTGCAGTACACTTCCTACTCAGGCTGTGTGAATGGGGCGGAGGTGAAGCTGGAGGGGGTTCACACCATGGCCGGCCAGAACGGAGGCTCATCTGTGCTGACGTTCAGCTCACCATCAGGTGCTCTGCAGCTGGGTGGTTACAGTCTGGTCCAAGTACCAAGTGGAGTCTCTGACAGTGATGGCAGCTCATTACTCAACAGTGATGTAGGTCTTCCTCCCCTGCAGCTCTCCTCTACATCCTCTTCTTCATCAATTTCACAACAAGGTGGGTCAAGGAAAGATTTCCAATATGCCTTTAAAAAAATAACAGAATTATCACATATTCTTAACACTTAGATGTAATATACAGAGTTTCAATGAGCGACAATCACACAATAGTTCTCTTTTTTTTATGTATAATCTAACTTTAGCTCTTTGTAAGATGTTAATGGTGTTGCCCAAATATGACGATGCATACTGCAACGCTTCTTTTTTTTTAACTTTTCTTTCTTTCCTTGGTAACATGTGTTCATACAGGGAGAATCTTTTTGATGATCCTAAAAGAACACAACAACAACAAAATAGTAGGATAAAAGAAAGGGAAAGCACATTAAGAACAAAAAGTAAAACATCACATATCAAATCTAACACATAAACATGATCAGAGTAACTTCAAATGAATTAAACGCAAAACACGTTCAAATCCATACTCTTTCTTTCAGGAGGGATTAAGATAGATTAAAGGTAGTAAGATATCAAATTTACCAAGTTAAAGGTTTTGAGAACTGATTTGATGTACAAGTAGCACAGAAGTTACATGCCAGTTTTGCATTGACCCTGTTGCCTTCAAGGGGATATCTTTTTGGAGCCTTAAAGTAAAATAATTGTAGAGAAAATAAGATAACTTAAAGGTTTATCAAGAAACACTCCATAGATTTATAAAATTCAAACATTCAGCTTACATTAATGAAATACTGTAACATCAGTGGAGCTTTGATCACCTTGAAATGATAGTAAAAAGAAACTGTTATTTTAGAATAATAAATAAGATTTAAGTTTAATGTACTGTGGTGGGATATTACTTAAGTAGTGAAATATCATAAGTCGTTGCCCTTTGCACTCTTTGAAGGTTTCAGTGCATTGTTGAACATCTCCGGTGGTTTGTCAACAAGTTTCTAATGCACCCACACTAACACATCTCTGCTTTATCACCTGCTTTGTGTTTGGGCCATTGCCTGAGGGACTGATAATATTCATAACACAGAGAAGAAGAACTATTAAAGGGGCACACATATGTGTATATTTATAGAAGTGGTGGTCCTTTTAAAGCCCTAGAGATGAATAAAAAACAAGTCCTGAAGTCACCATCACTCATCATCATTACACTCTTATTCTCCAGGGCAGAAAAACAAACATGTTTCAGACTATCAGCAGCTATGAAATGCAGCAAAATGGGAGCAAGTCGTTATAGGACCTAATTTGACATAAAGCAGATAATGTATTCAGGATGAAGAAAAATATATGCTGCAACTTGCTTGTGAGTCCTGGCAGGTTCTTGCATTTGTTCTGAGGGACATGCTGGGGTCAAGCTTAAAGAACACAAGGTGTGTGAGACATAAAACAGTCGTTTTAAGGCCAAGGTCTGCTGTAAATGAAACATGTGTGGGTCCAAACAGTGGGAATGGGATCTTGCGTAGCCGAACTGGAGGTACATATTATGATCTATTGTTGCATCTCCACAGGTAACATGCCTCTGAATAATGTAGCAGTGAGCTCCTCCAGTGATGACTCATTCCAGCAGCAGGACAAGCTAACCATGACATCTCTGCACCATAGTACAGTCCTCTACAGTATGAGCAACATCAGTGGGCCCGCTATCAAGAAGGAGCCTTTGGAGGGAGGGATGTACTCATCCTACCACCACGGGCTCCACCTTGACCCCAACGGTCAGATCAGCTACACCACCCCAAACTCAGAGGAGATCTCCTCCAGCCATGGTACCGCCTCCACCAACGAGGTCACCGCGGTCGCCTCATCCAGCCCAGAGCCAGAGGTTTACACTACTCTCACCGTCAGTACGCCACTCATCGCTCAAACAGACCCAAACAACCACCACCTCCAGCCCTCAGAATACCTCGGGACCCACGAGGTGCCGCGCGTGGCCCCGTCTTCCCACCTGATGGGCAGCGACTACATGAACCTGTCAGACAATAAGGTGGACGGCTCGGGGTCGGGAGGCATGAATGAGATGGTGCGGGCGATGTGCGGGGAGATGGAAGCGGCGGAGGGAAAGGAGCTGGCCAAACTACAGACAGTGCAGATGGATGAGGACATGGCTGACCTCTAGCCTCCAAACCTCACCGCTCGCAGAAGCACTCACGTCCACCCGAGCAACAATATGATGAATCTTTTTACCCTTTTGTGTGTGTGTGTGTGTGTGTGTGTGTTTTTAAAACCATGGATTTCCTTTAAATTATTTGTTTTCATTTGACTTTTTTTCAATGCACTCTAGTCAGAGAGAAGCCTTGTGGGTGGGCTTCATCAGATAGTCGTTAAAATTAGGAAAAAGAAAAAAAGAGCCTGTAACATGTTTGAAAAGCCCCCGTTCGTGAGACGAAGCATTGTGACTGTTATGAGCTTACAGAAGAAGTCACCGTAGTGTTTGAGCCTTGTTTAAATGTGCATTTTTTTATAGACAACACCTGCTACTTCCTGTTGAGTGGATTTGATCTGCAGAAGCAGGTGCTGGAATGCCTCCAGTCATGTGACCAGGATGTTCCTCCAAACTAAATGCGTCATGTGGGTCAAACCAAAAAGGTCATTCTGGAGGGGGAAGAGGGAGAGAGCCTCTTCGAAAAGTTGTCAGTTTAACAGCTTTACTGAAGGAATGCACATCAAGTGCAGAGAATAAGTCATTAACACACAAAAAAAGCTGCTGATTTGGGAAAAAGTGTCCTTCAGTAAGCACTTTAAATTCTCTGAATGCCTCTCAAAGTCACTACAAAATGCTGCTTTTGTGCTTTATATCATATACGAAAACTAAATAAATTAGGGGGCGTATAATGTGGGAAATGAGTGAAGAAGAATGTGCCTTTCTGCTACTTAAAACACATTGGTCCGTTTTGGCATTTGCACTACCATGATGACATTATAACGTTTCAAATAGCCTCTGTGTTGCAGGGTTTGTCATGCATGACACACCCCATCAAATGCAAACTATTGCAGCAATGGCTCCTGTTTCAAATCTCATCATCGACCTGTGAGGCCAAGACATGAGCGACGATCGCAAGCTCTCATGTCCTTCATCATACGTTGTTTATAAAGTCATAGTATGTTAACTAGATGTGATGATACTGTTCTATATCATGTTTCGTTCTCATGTGTCTCCCCAAATGTCAGTGATCATGAATATTTTTCTATAAAGCCAGGTGCAAACAACTACAGCGTGTATGTATGTCTTGAAAGTCCAAGGAACAAATGCAACTAAGACTGTTTTTCTATAGTCTCACCATTAAAACAGAGAGAGATTTTAAGAGTTTCTCTTCGCGTTGTTTGGACACGAGTGCCTTTACTTTCTCTTTTGTGAATAATACTAAGCTCAGTTGTTGCGCCCGCATCAGTGAACAGAAAGCAGCTTCTGAGATTTACCACCGCCGCCCCTGCTGGTACATATGTTGGGTGTCAGATAAAGAGAGCATGAAGCCCATTTGTCAAACGGCGTCTGGCACTTCACAAGAGTTACGGTTCTTGCTGTCATACATGACCAGCCAGCTCCCTCAATGTACATCAATCTATCTCATGTATTCATACCGGTGGACTAGTGAAGCTTCTCTTGGTCAGAATATTTGAATGGGCCTTTCAGTGAAAGCATCCTGAATCCTTCAATGTCATAAACCAAAAATGTTGAGCATAAAATTCAATTTTTGTTAGATTTTTTTTTTTTAATCTTAGTTTGAATTATATGATTGTTATCTGAAATGATGTGAATGTATTTTTGTAAATCTCCATACTGCAATAAAAGTTTATATTTATAAAAATGTAAAGCAGACAGTTTTAATTCTTTGCAGAGAATTTAGCTTTAAGATGACTGACATCACTATGGAGATATCTTTTCCAAGATTTTAGTGACACAGTTTTTAGTGCCTATAATGACGGTCGGCTTATGACAGACACGAAGCACATGTCCTCCCAACATTTAAAAGCCCCATGTAGCCAAATTGGAAGAGTAGTGGGGTGAAACTGGCAAGCTGTAATCCAGCGAGCCTGCTGCCGCGCTCTGCAAACCTGCAGTGATCATTTGCACATGCCTAGCAACCTGGAGTTCATTAGGCCCCCTTTTCTCATCTCAGCCCCTGTAATTCAAATAAACAGCAATGAGATTTCCAGAGGTAAAGCTCCTCTTGGGTGGGGGGTCTGCAGCTCCCCACAGCTCAGTCCAATCCAGCGGCCTTTCCCGTAAAACGAAGGCCAAATCCCACCACCCCACTATTTCAACATGTGGAAGAATGAATCTGAGGGGCTGTCACTCACTCGGCTCTTCGCACAGCTTGAGGAGATTCTCTGTAAATTTGCGAATTTACAATCCAGTACTCAAACACGTAGCGGGCACCCGACCAAACCAGAGCGAGGAGATGGAAGCAAAGTTTGATGTGAATGAACAGCAGGGCATTGTACTTTATTCACGGCTTGTCTGTGTTGGGTTGGAAGAGTTGTCTCTGTGGATGCTGGCTGCAGGACTTATATATGATCTACTGATGACCTAAATAGACAGAGGCTGTTTGTCTGTGCTCACTGTTGAGGCACAGAGAAGAAGAGAAAAAAAAAAAAGGGGGGGGGTATCGCAGAGACTAACGGGAAAGAGAGGGAGAGGCAGGCAACCAGGATAAAGTTACCTGTGCACAGGTGACCTCGTCGCCATGGGCAGTGGATTAGCTGATTGTTAGGTATCAGGTAACTCCTCCTGTAATATTGAAGAGGGTGAAATCAGCTTTGTTGGAGCCCAGAACAATATCCCATTCGCAGCAAGAGCCTATGCTCTGTGGATCTCACGGGGAGGGGGCCGCAGAAGACTCCAAATTCCACCTTTGTGCATTGTGCCGATGAATTCGACGGAAAGGGAGCACGACTAGTGCCACAAAGATGTTATGCTGCAAGTTATTCACGAAGTTAGGAAATTTCAATGTTTTACTGCCTTGTTTATGTGTTTAAACCAGGTCATCCCCATTTTTATGAATCAGTGGATCATTTTGCCATGATTTAAAACATGCATAGTAAAACATTGTTTGTTGTGCAGTAAAAAGAGAAAGAAATGGAAAAAAGAAGGAACTCCCCCAGAACTGTGGCCTTATTAAAAACACTGACCTCTGATCTTTCAGATGGTTTCAAAGCTGACATTTAATGCGGCGCAGCAGACTGCAAGCCATATGTAACATGACCTGGGGAGCATGGTACTCCACCACTCTACGTCCCACTAATGAGAGGGCAGGGGTCAGTGGGTACCAGCCCGCTGCAGACCCACCACTGCTGGTCAAGCTGGGTCCAGGCTGGATTGGAGCCCGTTTGCTCTCACTGGGTTACAAATAATCAGTAACAGTCTTTATATGAAATAGAAGAGAGAAATAATGAGGCGGTTGTTTGGCAGAGCAGGACGTCTGTGCATGTCTGCTGCTGCCCATCATCCAGGGGAAAATGCAACAAGCACCCACTGGTTTGTTCTGGAGCACAAGGACAGAAAACATAACTCATGAGGACAGTTTTAAGTGGGCATGTGTGAGTCTGAGTGTGACACACACGCATAGAAGCAGCAGCTGGGAGGAAGCATCAAGTCCACACCATAATGGTCAAAGGTATTTCCCAAAGAGAAAAACACGTTGTAACATGAGCGGAGTATGTGAAGAGTGAAATGACCAGTGAAGATCGGACAGACACACAGCTGCTGCACAACTGTGTAACGTCTAAAACACAAACAACAACTCATCTTCTCAGGAGTTACATTCGGACTTGCATGACAGCTTTGTCATGGCGCCCCCTCCCTGCCAAAAAACACGCATGGTAGCTGCACATCACGTTTAAATAGTTGCCTTTGTTTGTTGATGTGTTTGTCTGCTGCCTCGTTTGTTTATTTGTCCGAACCCCGCAGCCAGAAAAATAGATGTCCACATCTATACACCCGGGGTGTGTTTACCGAGCGGAGCACTGTAAAAGCCGAGGCCTTAATTGCATATTTGTGGAGGTGGTCCTCTGAGGAAATGCGTAATGATTTCGATGGGGTGGGGGCAGCGCACTTGTACCAGGTCTAATTTTCCAACATGACAGGAAACTCTGTTAAGCTGATAATTGCAGCTCCAATTTCATTTAACTCACTCATGTCAACAGTTGTGTTTTGTTTTGGGAGAAGGAGCTGCCTTTTTTCGCACTGCCGTTCATCACCCAACAAGCTGCGCTGCAGTTTCTTAATCAATTGCACATTGAAGACATCATGAAATAAATATCCAGAGAATTAAAGACTTGATTATATAAATTTAGCACGTTTTTTTTCTAGAAAAAATGCGCTGGTCTCATTGTGCGCAATACTGTGTCCATTTTCATTTAGTAAAAAATATCAAATAAAAAAGAAAGCTCGCTTTTGCTAATTAAGTGTATCCTAAACTCCTCAATGTTGAAATCTGGTAATAGCAATAATTAGTCGAAGCCCCCGGAGAAAACAAATCTGACGTTTTTCACTTATTATCCAGTGACGAGTTTATTCCAGCCCATACAGCTGAAATAGCACTTTAGATTTTGATAAAGTGAAAACCATCTGTTCATTGAGCCAATGGTCGTTTCAATTTCCCCCCATATATCAGAAAACTTGAGCTGGAAACAGACTTTTTGATGTTGACATTTTTATGAAGTGTTTCCTATAATTTTTAATGTTTTTTTCTCGTCTCTGGGAGGGAGTGTCACCACTATATTTCTTTCTCTTTTTCTTGCCTAAATGTGCAAAGAAGTATTGCTCAAAAAATGTGAAAATAGCTGCTCTCGATGGGTTTAATAAAGCGATGGATTCAGGTGGAGTTCAATAGAAATGACTGTCCCTGACCCCTAAATCAAATTAAAGAAATGCTGGAAAACTTCTATTTTTTGTGTGACAATACACTGACTCACTGAAATTGTGGACATGTAGGACCCAGCTGTCCTGAGTGGACATTGGGGGGGGGGGGGGTTAGGCAAATAAAGGACGCAAGATAGAAGAAGAAAGAAAAATCCTTTCTGCATGGAAGTCCTGCTTTTTGAAACGAGTAACGAATGATCTTCTGCCTAAGTATTGCATTTCTTGTCGGGTTATGAGGAGCCCAGCACTGGCCGTGACAGAGGCGTAGGCGGAGAGTCCACATCTTGAAATAATCTCGCCCCCCGGGCTGCTCGGGTTAAAGGAGGAGGCGCGGCGCAATGTGGTAGAGATATTAGAGAAACCCGAGAGCCGCTCATCAGACAGCTCATTTACTGAAGCACTGAGGTTTTACACAGCCTGAGAACAACCATGCACCCAATCTGTGTGTCCACTTCAACATGTAAATTCAATTTTAGAGCTTCCCAGCAGTACAGCTCTTAATAGGCCTGTGGAAACATGGAAATTAAGCCAATTAACTGTTAGTCCCATAATTGATTACAGCGATTGATTTTTTGTGTTTGTTTGTTGTATTATTCTTTTGCATTTTTACCCCTTTTATTTAAGTGGGAAGCCGCTTCCCCTGCAGGGTGGCTATATTTATTTAGGAAAAAAAATGTATGTAAATGACAGGATGATTATTACAGGCAGTAATGTGAAATTTCCTGCACCAGAAGATACCTGCCACGCATTCAGGAGGAAAATCATTTTAAATGGATTAATAAAATTAAAATGAAGATAATGCACAACCACAGATTAGTCAGAACGTATGTGGCTCTTGTTTATCCTGAATTCACCTTATTTTGTTCCACATTCAAGTTTATTCAAATGATCCTTTTTATATTTTCTTTTTTCTCGGCAATCTATCTTCATATTATAGCAGGATAACCTGAAAATAGAAGCTTCTTCTATTTCATTTTCTTTCGTTTTTTTAAAAACCTGGATGCTGTTTTTTTTATTTTTTGTTTTCAGGTGTCTGGCAGCACAAAAACAACAACCGCCCAAAACTTCTGAAACATGTTTAGTGAAACTCCTTTGGTAAGAAAACGTCCACTATCTTTTTATGACATTGGAAATCGTTTTCTAAGAAGATTTTTCTAACACATTGAAGCAAAGTTTAGTTTCAGACTTTGGCTCAGACAATTGTGATCTATGAGGCTCTGACCAACAACTGCACCACCAAGAACTAGTGTCACACAGAACTCATTTACTAATGGATTGGTTTAGTGTTTCACCCTACAGAAAACACTGGAGCTAGTACGGTGCCTGTCTAATCTCTGAAATATAAATGTGGATAACAGGCTGCAAAGGAGCTCTTTAAAAACACGTGATGCACAAATAATAAATAAACTGGGAAAACACACCAATTATTATTTTCCCCTCAGATGATGAATGTTCAGTTTCAAGTGGATCAGCAAAATTGCAGCTTGACATTTAGAGTCTAAACATAATCAGGAAACCTGTTCTTACTTTCTGAAACTCATTCATTTAGAAGATTTATTCACGACCAAATGTTGGATTTGTTAGCTGCTTAATTTACATTTCTTTTTAAAATCACCCCCCTGTCCTAATCCTGTTCTGAAGAAATTTGGCAAATTGACTCTTGGGCTTAAATCATGTGGCATTTCATGTCAGCCTTCTCTGCCCCTCTTTCTCTCACAAACACACACGTGCACTTTCAGACATTGTTAAGTGGCTGCTTTCCTTCTGGTGGTCTATGGCCCATAACACGTTTGGCAGGTATAGGTTGCTCATAAATAAGTGCGTAATGGCACGTAATGGACCAAACTATCATAGGAACTTATTAAATTATATCACCTCATAAAATAAACGGCTTCCCTAATTAAAGGACTATCAAAGGTATAAGAATACAGCAGAACCTGAAATCCGCATTTATGCAGGTGGTGCTCTACTACATGTAAACGCGTGTTAAATAGTGCGTGTAACTAAAACAAAATCAGAGTATTAAGTTCTGTGCTTGTTTATTTTGCTGTTTTACCCTTGTTGTATTGCAGCTGGCGATTTTAAAATGTGTGCAGTAATGTCTGAACACTATTTTTATGAATTATCTTGCGAAAAGGCTTTATCATTACCCTTCAGTGTCTCTAAGATTGTTTCATTCGCCCCGCAGCTCTGTTGTCACAATTTTAAGAAGATATTCAGAACATGTTAATGCTGCTTTTTAAGAGCCCTGTAATAATTGATTAGTGTTTAGGTACTGCTCTGCTCCCTCAGCTGAAGCAGGAGAGGGACTTTGGGGGCGGGAGGTGGGAGCGCTCCTATTTCAGCCCCTGACGCACTGCCTCTGGGGAGGAAACGGAGCTGCAAACTCAGTCCTGCTCTGCTGTACAGGGTGCAGGGCAGAGGGAGAGCCAATCACCGAAACGCACAGGCTCCCTTTAAGCCTGACATATCTCCAACAGGAACAAATTGTCCCAACAATCAACATCCCAATCTGCTGCGCGCATCAGGGGTTGGAGAGGAGTGGATAGCCTATAGGCCTTTGCAACGCGGACGAATTGCGCTGGATTGCACCACGACAAGAAGCTCCAAAACCATTATACACAGAATAAACGGACAGCGATTTCTTTGGATATCAAGGTTTTGGGCGGGGGAGTGAGTTTTGGACATCATGTCAATATTACCGTCCTTCGGATTTACGCAGGAGCAAGTGGCGTGTGTTTGCGAGGTACTGCAACAAGGAGGAAACCTGGAGAGGCTCGGCCGCTTCTTGTGGTCTCTACCCGCTTGTGATCATCTCCATAAGAACGAAAGCGTCCTCAAAGCCAAGGCAGTGGTGGCCTTTCATCGGGGGAACTTCAGAGAGCTTTATAAGATCCTGGAGAGTCACCAGTTTTCACCGCACAATCACCCGAAGCTTCAGCAGCTGTGGCTGAAGGCGCATTACGTGGAGGCGGAGAAGCTGCGCGGTCGGCCGCTCGGGGCTGTAGGGAAGTACCGGGTGCGGAGGAAATTCCCGCTGCCCCGCACGATATGGGACGGAGAGGAAACCAGCTACTGCTTTAAGGAGAAGTCCAGGGGAGTCCTGAGAGAGTGGTACACGCATAACCCGTATCCGTCCCCGCGGGAAAAAAGGGAGCTGGCCGAGGCCACAGGACTGACCACCACGCAGGTCAGCAACTGGTTCAAAAACAGACGGCAGAGAGACAGAGCCGCAGAGGCGAAGGAAAGGTACGTTCAAATACCACGGCCTAAGTGATGCTGGTGTGAAAAATGTATCTATCTATTATGTATCTATCTATTTATTTTTAAATATTTAAAGGAAAGTTAAGGTTTCACGTGCGAGTACATTTTTCTATTTCCAAATGTGTTCACAAGCAATACAGACATTTAAAAAAGTAAATTAAATTTGGAGTATTTTGAGAACCCTTTAGAAAAACTATAAAGGCATCTTTCATATAGTTTTATGTCACATAGAGGCTTGTGTGTTTATTAATTTATGGACACGTTGAGGACAGCCTTGGCTTGTCTTGACAACAGTGCTGTTGCAGCTTGTTGTTGAATAATGGGAGGAATTTGACTCAAATTGATGTGGCATTAAATAAAACTAAACAAAAATACATTGACCAGGATATCCGGGTGATGAGACAGGCTGTTTGTCTAAAATAAAATCTCTTTTTCAGTTTCTCATTGAGAAAACCGCCTCTGATATGTTTCTTAAGTGAAATAAAGAGCACAAAGCCAAACACTCATTTTAGCGGATTTATCACACAATGATTAAAACCGTGACATTAAATTGAATATTAATACAAAAGAAACGAGCAGTTTTCCACCCTATAGTGATTATTTTGGATTGTTTTAAATAAATAAAAAAGTTTTGATCGATTGGGCTATTCCATTTTTTTATATTTCAAAAACGCTGCGTGCTTATCTGACCGTATTTCTTCTCATTTCTCCTTTTTGACTTTTTTTCCAGAGAGAACAGTGAAAACAACAACGCAGGCGGTAACAAACAGAACCAGCTGTCTCCTCTGGATGGAGGAAAATCTCTTATGTCCAGCTCGGAGGACGAGTTTTCTCCACCTCAGAGTCCCGATCAGAACTCAGGGCTTTTGCTTCAGGGCAATATGAGCCACCCCGGGGCCTCCGCTTACACCATGTCCGGGCTGGGGGGCCCACAGCCGGTGCACGGCATGCATGGACATCCACACCAACTGCAGGACTCCTTGTTGGGACCTCTAACCTCCAGTCTTGTGGATTTGGGCTCTTAAAGAGACTACCAGATTATTCTATTTTACAATCCCAGAGAAACGAAGAGGACTGATAAGTGTACCCGAATGAATATGTGTATGAAATAACACTATAGTAGCCTACCTTATAAAATAGACTGACTTGTCTGTCGTTAAATTTGGTTAGAACAAAACTCCTTAATGCGCTTAATCCATACCCCACAGGAGGATTTTCTCATCTCCTGCACACGAAAACACACAAACAGGACCTTCTTGAAACTCTTAACTCGACGAAACACTTTACAAGACTATCCATTTGCTTAATTTATGATATTTTGTTAAGATACCAAAAAAAATAGCAACCTACTGCGATGGAAACTAAGAGGTAGCGTTTTAGTCATGGTAATTAGTTTCCAATAAAAAAAGTGATGCATTTGTCTCTGTGTTATTTGTGTATTCACGGAAGAAAACTATGCAGAGTATTGTTATGACGCTATACGTCTGCAAACCAGATGAATCAAAAGATTACCTAAAAAATAGCTCATATTTAGAGAAAAAACATTTTTTATTGCATTTTATTTATGCTCTTAAGAAAGTTGGTTTTGATTGTGCTACAAAATTATTGAATTTATATGGTAGAGGGCAAAAAGGTAAACAAATTGAATGATTAAATCCTCTCAGGGTTCTTTGCTTTTTTAAAAACTGACCAAAAGTCAGATAAAGAAACGTAGATTAATTCAAATTAGAGTCAACTTCAGCAGTTGTCCATCAGGACTGCTGTGTGGACCAGTCTGTGCTCCATTTAAAATCGTCTCTGCTCTGTTATATATGTTTGCCCCCCCACACACCCCCAACCCACTCTCTCTCTCTCTCTTTTTTTAAAGTCATTTTTAGCCCTAGTGCTGCGGATCATTGGCTTTTTGTTGCCATGTTTTCTTTCCTCTCTCCGAGAGTTTGTTCTGTCTGTTCCGGGCCATGGGAAAGAGCCACCACTCAACCTTTACCAGCACTGGATTTTTCAAGGAAAATTGTGAGCTAAAATGTCATACGGAAAAAAGAACGTTTCCTGAGTGGGGATATTTATGTAGATCCCAATAAAACGAAGCAAATCATAAAGTAGCTGTCAATTTTTACGATTGTTTAGTACCTATATAAACACAATAATAATAATAACAATAATAATAATAATAACAATCTGGGAGCAGGAGTGTTGCGGACAACTCGCTTTATCCCAACCCCCCACCACGCGCCTTTCTCAGCTTATGTCAGAGTAAATTGTTTTGAGCAGAGAGCATCGAGGATTTCCTGAGCATAATCTGAAACAGTCGCTGCTTGCATTACTGCCTGATTGCGAAGATTGCAGGGCTGCAGGGGCAGCAGCACCCGCAGCTTCAGTGGGACATTGAGGTGTTCTGCATCCCACAGGCCTCTTCCTCTTTTTCTCTTGCTTTTAGCGTATTGTTCGACCAAACACCATTGCTTCAACATCACCATACAGTTTATAGTCGATGGTTGGAGGGATATTAACGGCAGATTTTCCATCAGCGGGGTTTCATTAATTATGGTGAATGGACTGTACTTGTATAGCGCTTTTCTAGTCACAGACCACTCAAATTATTATTTTGAACAAAACACTTGCACTTGACAATACACCCGATTTTCCCAATCTAAGAAATTATGCATATTGAAAATCTTTATAACTACAATCTAGATAGTTGGGTAAAATAGCTCAAATTTCCCTCAATGAAATACATGTGTCACATGATGGAAATAGAAAAGAAAAGGACAAATACATCAAATCTGGACATCTGTATAACAAAAATCTGTAATAAAAATACTTGCGAGAAGAAGCTGTACCTAAGCCCTAACAGTAAAAACTAACTTATCTCATTTTCGTTTTAATCATTCTATAGTTAAAACCACTAACTAGAGTACAAAATATTTTCATTCTAAATGAGAAATGACATTATTAACAAAAATTATAACATTATTCCTGGTAAAACAGTCAAAACAATAATATTCACTAATATTCACTAATCTTTGAGAATATACTTTAAAAAAAAGCTAAACACTGGTTATTACAACCTATTTATTCCTCAGATTTGCCCACATGCAAACCTCAGCAGAGGTCAGCAGAGAGCAGATCATGTAGAATTCTGAGAACAGGATGCATCCTTCACTCTTGGATCATTGTGGGACTAAATATTCACAAATTAGTAAACAGGTGATCACGAAGCCACCAAAGAGACTGCTCATACCTGGTAATCTAATGACAACAAGGCCAGCAGAGTACACACACTGCAGGGATTAAACGGGCTCTGTGCCACATGACAGGCAGAGGCAATCAGAGTCGCCTTCAGGATGTACAAGAGACTAAAATCAATCCCATACGGAAACTCTTGCAGCGCTTTTAATCAAGCTCCAATCCTTTGCTTTCAAATCAGTAGGTACAAAGTCTATGTTCATACATCTATGTGCTGTGTCAGCCTTGTTGTGTTCAGCTCATCAGCCTTACAACAAGTGCAAGTGGAAGGCGTGCTCTCGCCTATAGACCAGACTACAAAAGCTGGAGGTAACATCAGCCCAAAGCCGCCCGGTGCCAGTAACAACAGCTGCTGATGGCAAACAGAGTGCGAGTCATCAAAAGGGTATTTCGTTTGTCAGAGGCATAAGTGGCAGTGGCTCTAAATCAACAGCAGGAAGGGCCCTGACGTGTGCAAATAAACGTGGAGAGTAGCCTGCATGAGTCTGCCCTGACTGCCTCAGCTGGGTTAATGTTTTCTCTGGCATATAAGTTTGCAAAAACCTGGTTTGAGGACTAAATCCAAAAGCTGGGGGAATTTTGGTTGAATCGCCTCTCTGCATGGTCTAGTGCCTGCAGGTAGCTTTACTGCACATCTGAGCCGTGTGTGAGACTGTCCCAGGTATCCATGAATACAAGCTGCATGAGGGGTGTGTGTGTCAGAGGAGGGGGGAGACGACTGGGAGAAGGGTGGGGGTTAGGCGGGTGATGAGGGACAAAAGGATCTTTTCAGGTCTGCCTCAGAGGGGTGTAGGGTGGGGGAGCAGGGAGATTTTCTTACCAGTGATGCATGGATCTGACAATGTTCCTGCCTGGCAAAACCCAGGGGCAGATACAGGCAGCGTATGTGTGCATGCGTGTGTGTGTGTGTGTGTGTCTGTCAGGGTGTGTGTGTGCATGTGCATAGTTAGATGTACCAAAATTTTTTGCAGAAAATAAAACTGATTCAAGTATCTAATTGGTTATATTTCTATAAGATTGAGAGATTAATCTGCTAAAAAAAATGTTAATTACACTGAAAGACAGCTTCCATGCTCAAGAGCAGGAAGTCATTCAGGAAGCTTCTATGTGACGGAGCTGAAAGAAATGTTTATCTCTTTCTTCCAGTCCTGTGAGTGATGCATGACCCAGAGTTCAGACATGAAGAGGAGGAGGAGGATGGGGAGACTCTACATACAACCCCTAACTATTAGAGTGTTAAATAGCATGTTATGTGTCAAATGAAGGTTAGCATCATATACATTACCTGATGAAGGGAGGAAATTTTGCAATGTGTAACAAGAGGAAAAAAACAGAAGACAAGATAAGACCTGCATGAACTGTCCATGAAGGACTTGTATAGATGAAATATGGCCAGCAGGCATAGGCTCACATAACAAACCCTCCTGGAGACAAAGCCCAGCTCTGGTTGCTGAGAATCAGATATCTATATTTTTGGAACTTGGAGAGAAATGTGATAGTAGCATTAGTGTCATGTGTTTGATCAGAAGAGTGACTTCAGTCTGGGGTGTTTTGGGAAAACCTATAGGACTTACTGTCATTTTCAGAAACCTTAAATAAGTAATGGGAGGTAATTTTACAAAGTAACAAACATAAATATGATTCATATTTGCTTAATTGTATTTATTAGTTTAGCTCTGACCTATCAACTGATAAAGTCTAATAAAGAGATAAAAAGAGGTTTGAGACATAGAAGTCAGCTTAGCAGAGGAAAGTTTTTAAAGTGTATTTTAGGCACTTTGTTACTGGTAACCGTTGACCAAGATAAATTTAGGTGTTTTTTATTTCCATCTATAATAAATGAAAAGATACGGCGGTTTGACAGATATTAAATATAATTTTCGAACAGATGGATGGATGGATGGATGGATGGATGGATGGATGGATGGATGGATGGATGGATGGATGGATGGATGGATGGATGGATGGATGGAT
>JAVQJG010041806.1:0-31124 GCA_036024015.1 Craterocephalus amniculus | reverse complement strand
AATCCTTTTACTAGGAACACATAAAGGTCTCTTATCTGAAGTTAATATGCAAACTATAGCTGAACAATTAATAATGCATGACTTCAGCACATCATTAGAAATACTTCCAAGAGAAAATGGTTCATTTATTTATCTGCAGTTTGTCCTCTAAAGGAAGTATAAATAACATTTTTAGTGACGAGGACTTTTGAGGGATGTCACCATTACAGATTTTTTTGTACGAGAATTGTTAGAGAAAAAATCATAGTTAAAATTTCAATTTTACTTATAATTATAATTAATTGATTTCCCAACATTAAGAATCTGTAAAAATCTCACAGACAATCCTTATGTTTTTATTAAGGCTGAAATAATTATAGTGTTAATGCAAAAAGATCCATCCGTGTAACTAAGACATTATTTAAAATTTTTCAGCATCAACACATAAACAACAAAGTTATTACTCATGGCATAAAAACCTTATTCATGCTGTAGCTGATTTAGGGCCAATAGGTGCTTTGTAAACTCAGTGAACTGAATCCATCAAAAAAAACACTTAATACTCCTCATTTATGAAAACTTAGACAGTTTATCTTTAGAGGATGATTGCAGTTATTTAATATATCAAATAACTTTGTTTCATTCTGTGTGCAAATCGTCACGGTTCAGGCATGATCTTTTACGGAAAGTGACGATACATTGAGGATTTTTTACGATTAACTATTGCTGTTGTTTTATACAGCAAATAATTGTGAAGCTATGTCATTGTGACCTGCATAGCACGTATGCATTAAATGAACCACACGTCAGCCGATAAATCCTTATAAAAGATTTAAACCAAACTAGAAGGAGTCAAAAATGTCAGAATCTACTTAAGGATTTAAAATGTAATTTTGCTGTCTTTATTTACCCACAATCAGAAAATATTCCCAATTAAATTCCGTGTCGTAGAATCAGAACTGCTCATAATTACACTTCATGTGAGGTTCAAGTTAAATTAAATGCAATTAGAGAGAATACTGCAAGACTAAAATCATTTCAATAAAGCTTTAGTATCAGATTTTAGGGATTTGAACAGCTCAAACCAGAGGGAAATAATTAATCTGTGTATTATGAAGTAAACTTCCAAACAGAAAATCAAAAAGCCATGAAGTAAAGATTAAAAAGTCACCTGCAGTTTGGTGGAGGGTCCAGTGTAATGTCGGCCAACTCTTTCTGAATCCTGCAAACACAAACAATCTAAATCAGTCACAGAGGAATCAAAGCCAGATTTACACACAAAAACACAAAATACTTCACCCGTCAAGTCATTGTTCCATCAGGAACATGTGATTCATTGAGTAAGCAAATTTAGTGACTGCTTTTATGTATGAAAGAGGAATATAGAAAACAAGAAATCAGAATGGGATTTTTACACTAAGTCTGTGTAAAAGGTGTTTTTTTTTATTTCTAAAAACAAAAAGGGGCATTTTGCATTACTTCTTTCAAAAAAGTTGATTTTGTGAGTAAATGATGGGTCTGTTCAAGTTGAATGGTGATACAAAGTGAAAGTACAAGACTTCAGTACTTTTTTTTTTAAACCACACAGGGTGACACATTCATTGATCTGTTTGGATGACTGATGGCAGATGCCAGGGATTGTGAGGAGGACATCATCGCCATCATTACCAGTGCTGCCACAGTCAATATAAATATCTATTGTCTTTTGGGAGGTTATCATCAAAGTAGACTCACATCTGAGCTGAATTTGGTTTGGAAATTAGAAAAGTTTAAATTCTAGCTGCTGCTTTTAATTCAGTTATTGCCTTCTTGTGTTCAAAGTTTATTTGGGAAAAGGTCATTATGCGTAATCAGCCACTGATTTAGGTAAAAAAAAACAAAAAAAAAACTGTCCATTCTGCAGATTTACCTTAAATCTACATCAGGAGACAATGGTTTCTCTTCCAATCTAAAGTCAATTACCTCCTAACAATCTCATTATTTCCCACTAAAGCTTGGCTGGAGCACTCACAATGCAGTGGCTTGTACAAATGTGTCGGTTTAGCGCAGGGATGACCGGGTCCAGTTGTTCCCACTTCAACACACGTGACTCAGATCAACTGGTTCTGATCAGATTCATTTAATTTCAGCCAGGTGTGTTGGAGCAGAGAAACCAGGAGGAAAAAGGATCAACATTTGGTTGTGCATTTGGTTTTTATGCATTTTTCACTGAGTCCAGTATCAGGATTTAGTACCTGCATGCGACACAGCTTGGACTTGTATTTCCACGCTGATGTTTCTCAGTTGCACTCACAGGGCGCATTCACACCAGCCCTTTTGATTGCAATCTGAGTCTATTTGCTCAGGCTTCTGAAAGTAAAATCTTGCATCTGTACTTAGTATATAAAATGTACTGGTTCACCTTTTATGTGCTTATGAAAGATAACTGTCTCCCACCAGTTCTTCTGGAAAGGAAACTGTGATTAGAGGTCTACCTCAACTCTCTCTTCCATTAAATTCATTGTTTCATTACAGCATGCAAACAGAAAAACATTCATAGGATCTATTTTTTCTTTTTGTCTCTTTTTAGCACAGATTAGTGTACAGATCCATTTTAACTTTAACTGCATTATTTCTGCGCTTATTAATGAATAAGGAGCAGATGTAAGCATGCCGGATCATAGCGAACAACTTCATTTGCATATCTAGTCCCTAGGCAGGTGAAGAAAAGAAATTAAATGTTTTGAGGTATGCAAATCCTAACCTATCAAACCAAACCCAAACTGGGTCACTGATGTGCAAAGTAGTCTCCATCGCTACTTGTAAGATAAGGCCTCAGACCATCCTGTTTTTAATAAAGCCCATAGTTAGTTCCAGCTTGGGTGATCCTTTGCCATCCTTCTTAGACTGCTTAGTTAGATGCCCTGAGCACTTCCCCCCATTTTTCTCACGTTGTTTTATCTCCATATATAAATATGTAACATCATTGCGTATAAGGTGTGTTTCTCTTTCCTCTTAGCAGGTATCCCTGGCTTAGAGCTATGGCTCCTGTTGGCACCTCTGTCTTGCCCTCTCCACCCCTAAGTGGTTAAGGCCTATACCCACCCTTCCTAAACCTGGTTCCACTTAAGGTTTTCTTCCTGTTAAAAGGAGTTTTTTCCTTTCCACTGTCCCCTGCTGCCCCACGCATTTTAACAATTGGGATTGAATCACAAAAATAGATGGAATTTGTAGCGAGGAAATCTTTTTTTTATTTAATTGACAAATTAAATAAAGTTATTATAGTATTATAAATTGGACTAATGGGATTTATACAATGGATTTGTTTTAAATAGACTACAATGAATACTACTGCAATGGATTGTGTCTGTAAACGTGTATTGATATCTATACAAATACTGTACATTTTTCTTTAGATTGCATATGACTTTTAAATCAGAATCAGAAAAATTTTAAATCCAATTAATGTAAAAATAGTAAAACTGTCTTTTCTTTTAATTTTTTTACCTTTTGGCACTGGTGGAAAGCAGCTTGGAGGTCTTGCTCATGCTGGCTTTGCTCTCCTGCTTCTTCTTGCAAGATGCGTCCCTCTGTCTGGTTTGGCTGGAGGATGGTGGCGATGAGGATGAGCTGGTGCTGGCACGGGAATCTTCATCCGACATACCGGTTTGAATTGCAGAAGAGTGCCAGGACCTAAAGTAGACAGAGCGAAAACATGTTATCAAGAAGTGAACCACTTTCAGAATAAATTTGGCCTTTGAGTTTATGAAATGGTCAACAACTTTCAATGTTTTGAGTTTTTTTCTAAATATTGCACAATAACATAATAATAATTACTGGAAATGACTCAATGAGAAACTTTCACTTTGTTGATTTCAAATCAATTAACATGTCGCTCTGGAAAAAAGCATCTATTTAATGATTGTAGTAAATAACATGGTAAACTATACATAAACTAGCTTTAACTAAAGCTTCAAAGATGAACATATTTAAATACGTTTGTTTCTCTCGCGAGATTTGACAACAGATTCGATTCTACGAGGTTTTTTAAACGTTAGCTAACGTTTTTTCCGCGAGACGTAGAGTGTCGTTAGCTGGCAAGCTAGCGGGGTTTAAACGCATATTATTTAAACACTCAGGCGAAATCAGCCATCTAGATAGTAAATAACACGTCGTTACATATATTTGCTTTATTCATCCCCTTCTTCGTTACCACTGCTAGATATACCTGCTAACGCCCCCCCCCCCCTCCCTTTCTAAACTAATGGCCAACGACTCGGGGCCCCTCCACTTCTGGGGTGATAATTCAATAACAAGAATTCAAACATCTGCTGTGTTGTTTAGCGTAATTCACCGCTGCGTTGTGCTGCAAACACTAAACAGAGGAATGAAACAATACAAGCGTAAGCTAAGACAAGGAACCACTCCGCTCCAGCACATAGCCGGAGCCCTTCCCCCGTGCGACTGACTAAACCCCGACCATCCTGTTTTGTCCTTTTAACGCGCAGCTCCCCATCGACATCAGCCCAAAACACGCAAAAGCAGCCAACCTGCGCCCTCACTCCCCTTGAATGTTGAAATATCGGCGTCAAAACGCGTATCTCGCTTGCTAACAAAACTTACCCCTTTCTATTGTGTCTGGACCTCCGCCACCGTCGAGGCTGGCTGGTGCCTGTCGCCCTCTGCGGAACGGAAGTAGCCTACCGCGGCTGCAGTGGGAAGAACGGCACCGGTCTTACTGGAGTATCGGGTCAGCCTACATCTCCTGGCTTACACATCAAGCAATAAACGCTTATTAATTAGATTAATACACCCCCGGGAGCTCATCAGCTGCCACTGGAAATCGAGTATGTTAACTTAAGCTGGCTAAATTTGTAAATACACTGGGATAAATTGCAGTAATACTTTTAGACTAAAAAAAGATGGTTACATGTTAAATGAAAGCTCCATGTTTTAGAGTATTTACAAAGTGAGCTTTGTTTATGACACCGAGGGAGAAATATTACATAACAGATCTTCACTTTTGACTAAGCAGCAACCACTGACACTTATAAAAACAACCACATTTCAACTGACAATGTTTTTGTGGACTCTTCTAGGAAATTGTCATGAAGTGTAATAATAAGACCATGATGTGCCTCATCCTGAGAGCGCGTGTCAACACTTCAAAGAGAGACTTTATTATGCTTCTTTTATGTGCAACCAACAAGTCAAATTTTAATAATTTACCTTGTGGCATTGCTTACTGTGCCTCCTGTTTCAGATTGTCAAAAATTATCTGCCCGGTTGCTGTGTGCACTTGTGGCTGATGAAGACGCACATGGTGTTGAAGCTCTTCATGAAGTTTGCAGAATAAACTTATCACAAGCTCCTGTCTTTTCTGCTTTTTGCACGTCTGTGAAGCATCCGACACTGCCATTGTTTGTTGGAAGATGGAGAGAGTGCCTTCATTTTATTATTTTTCTTTACTCGATCCTTCCTCCCTGTATACTCCCAAGTCAAAATATCATTATGTAACCTGCACCTGGTAATATTATTCAGTTTTTCAGTAGTTATGGCTTGCAAAGCACATATATTGGAATCTCTTACCCAATTTGTTTTATTATTCATTCTGTTTTAATTGAAAGTCATCTGATTTAGGTAATAAATTAGGCCAATTAGATATAGCCGTTTTACATGAATCTTAATATAAAGTTTGCACAAAAAAGTAAGGAAATCAATGTTTGACTGATGATTTCTCCTCTTTAATCATGCCCGTTATGTTGTTATACATTGTTGGAAAAACAAGATTTTTTAAAAGTTTACCATGATATCTAACTTTAAAAGATCACATTTCTGTGGAATGAGAAAGACAGCTAAACATTTAGGCAGTGTTCCCTAAAAATGTGTCAAATGTGGTTCTCCTGTTGTGTTTTCTGCACCAATAAATAAACGAATCTGACAGGCTAATGAACACAGGAATATTCATACATCCCAGTGAGAAATAATAACACTCCCTGAGATTCCTAGAATTTATTTAGTGACATGGACATGTTATTCCCTGGAATAACATGTCTTTTTTTTAATGCTTGTTTGGCTGAAAAAGTTTCTTGTTATACTATTAATTTTTCTTCTAGTAACATGGTTCATTGCCAGAATACTGCAGTCAGGGATGAGCTTGAATCTTAAAAAAGCTCCCTCTGTCATAAAAAGCGTAAGATATTACTGTTCTAATCCTCTTAAAGATCCTGATCTATGGAGTGATTGAGGATATTAGAAATAAAACCATTTTTGACTAACTTATGAATGGGACTGAAAATATAGTTTCCACTGAGTGTATTCATGTTTCCCAGCTCTGAGTCTTACCAAGATTTTACTCATATTCCTGATAGTTAATAGCAATAAAACTATTTACAGCAGATCAATAGGTTACTAGTGCATGTAAACACAATGCTTGTTCGTGTGTGTGTTCACTCATGCACAAGGCCTGTGTGATTCGGCCATGTGTAGCTCCTGCACATCCACCGGCCACTTCATTAGGTCCACCTTTTTAAAACACAATTATTTTTTGGCGCTATTGATTCAAGAAGATATTGGAAAT
Source organism: Craterocephalus amniculus (assembly GCA_036024015.1). Taxonomy (NCBI): domain Eukaryota; kingdom Metazoa; phylum Chordata; class Actinopteri; order Atheriniformes; family Atherinidae; genus Craterocephalus; species Craterocephalus amniculus. The sequence goes on along the minus strand of JAVQJG010041806.1, from coordinate 24,586 downwards.
ATTCCTCAGAGATTTTGCTCCATATTGACGCATGACAGTTGCTGCACATCCATGATGAGAGTCTCCCGTTCCACATCCTACAGATGCTGTTTTGGACTGAGATGTGGTGGCTGTGGAGGCCGTTGGAGTCCAGTGAACTCATTGATCTGAGCTGTGTGACACGGAGCATCATCCTGCTGGAAGTAGCATCAGATGATGCTCCACTGGGCTCAGAAAGGGATGGACATGGTCAGAAATTATATTTAGGCGGTGGCATTTAAACAAGGCTCGGCTGGGACAGTAACAAGCAGCTGGACAGGTGTAACTAGTACATGTTGCTGGGTGTAAATGGTCATTTGACTGGAACTGCATGTGAAATAGCAAAGCTGTGAGGAAAGCATTTAGCTGCTATTTGTGAACTATCTGTCCTCGCAGTGCTAGAACATGTAACATCTGGGGATGAAGTGATTCAGAGCGATTCATCATCTGGAGGCCATGTTTGTACTAAAGATTAATTTCAATGTAATCCATGTCTAACCTGAACTAAGGAACCGGTTTAAATACGCTCTTCTAAAAAAGGCAATCCGTTTTATTTTCTTGAGTTATAAATATAATTCCTATGACTTGGTTTACCTTGGAGAGCCTGTAAACATGAAGACATCTCACATCTGGATGCCTGAGCTAAAAAACGCTTATAGAGCTCCATTCATGAGTTTCTGGGATATCCTGCAGACTGAGGAACTCACCGATAAAACCATCACACCTCCCCGATGCTGCTAATAAAAACCCAAAGATATGGCGCTGTTCCCGGCTCCATGTTTCATCATCAGTCGTGTGACGTCAGCAGTGAGGAGGTGAGAAACTGACTGAAGGCTGCAGCTGAACACAAATGGCAGACGCTGGTGTGTTTTTTTCTCACAAGCCAACCACAGTGTGTTTTATTGGGTGCTTCAGAAATACAAGTGCACGACAAACCACTCTGCAATTGCAGAGGTGGCGGGTAGCCAGTAAATATACAAGTCCTGCCTCTTTCACAGGCAGACCTATACTTTTGTGGTCTGCCTCAAAAGCCTTTGAAAAAATACATACAGTACAAACAAAATCAGAGTAAGTTAAAAAGCATGAAGAATCCACTGATGCAAACCTTCCTGTGCCATGCTGATAACATACTGATGGCAAATACTAACAGAAAACAGGGGAAAAAAGTAAAAAGCATTTGCTGCACGTTTGTTCCAGATGCCACAGAGAAAATAAGAATACATACTGTAATAGCTGGAGGACAAATGCGTATGATAATTATAATATTCTGTTTTTCTCCAATACAATACTTCCAACATTCAGATATTGGAAAATAAAAATCCCAATCTATATTTTGTATAAAAAAGAAGCTTTCAAGTCTACAAGGAACAAAGGACATTTTTTTTTGTGTGTTTGTTTTTGTTTCAGTATTTTTTGATTTAGCAAAGAAAAGGTAAAACTGGGAGGAAGAGGAAGGGGGGAGGGCGACATGAGGGCAGTTGCACTTAGTGAGTGTGCTTTGACAGACTCAGGGTGAGAGGTAGAGAGAGGGTCAGTGAAGGGGGAGGTGGGGGAGGTCAGCGGCGGGGGGGGTCTATGTGGCGTATCTCTTCGTCCATTGTTTGGCTATTCTGTCGTGCTCTGTTCTGTTGGTCAGGTACTGTGTGGCGATGCTTCCCACCAGAGGGTCGGCTGGAAGGGACAGACAGAGAAAGCGAAATCAGCGCTTTGCCTCGGCCGACGGGAATCACAAACACAAACAGCAGACACGTGCTGGAAGAGGAATTCACATTAATTAACTGAGATTAATTAACTGGCTAGATTGTTCTGGTAAAATCCTCCAGATAGAAATAATCACAACGAAGACACACATCTCCATCTGCAGGGAGACAAACAGCAGCTGGTTTGTGCTGCAGTGTGATCAGATGACATGATGAAAGTCGGCTCAGCTGGCGGCTCGTAGGTGTTGATGATGTTACTGAGGTGTCATCTTTAAAAATACCAGCAGACCTGTTCGCTGCCTCTTGCAGCAGCGTCTGATGAATCAGCAGCTTGTGGAGGAGCTGGCAAACATGCCGATTAGATCGTGTGCTTCCTGGTTGAAGCGGGACTGTTTCTGCTCTTAAAATGTTTAAAATGAAGAATTATATGTGGGTTGCTATGACAGCATAACTCTATAAATGTGGAAAGTGACATCTGGGGGATCAAAATTGCGTGTCTTTCCTCTTTTTCTGCCTACTTTTTTAGACTTATTATCTGTCTCAACCAGAAAACATCCATTTTACTGCAGATATAAGTGAGATTTGGAGGGAAAAAAGGGGCTAGGATTGATTTGGCTGCAGTCTAGGAGAAAAAAATTCACCCACTAACAAGCCCAAACAAGCCAAGTAGAAACTCCAATCAGCAGCAGAGCTGTTGTAATTACAGAATTTCCCTCAAATTTGATCTTAAAATAAGTCCTTCATCCATGTGTGGTGAACTGTAAAGCCTGCCTGTTATGGATGCTGAAATCTGATTCGATTCAGATAATAGAATAAGAAATAAGCATTTCAAATAATAAGGATCATTATGTAATCGTCCTGATTGATGCAAGTTTTAGTCTGTAGAAATGTTTTCCCGGGGAGACAGATTGTAGTTTGATTTTATTAAGATGAGCTTTATTAAACTTTAGCTGTTACTGATTAATTACAGTAAAATCAATGGAGTCCCCTCCAGGAGCAGCATGGCCTTTGTCAAGATTAAGGAAAACAAGTTAAGGAAACAAACATAATGTTTATAAGGCTGTCATCTTTCAGTGTTTATATTGCTGTACTTTGCCAATTTCCACCGCATGTATGAGCCCGAAGCCAGTCCTGTTAAACGGGACGACGTGCTAATCTCTCCTCCAGCAGCTGATTCACCTCCCAACTTTTCCCACTCGGAGCTGAACAGTGTCACACATGATAATGTTTGTTTTATTTAACGCTGTGGGCCTGTGGTGAAAATGTGGTTTTGTTGTTTACAACTTCAGGGCACAAGCTGTCAGTGTCAAACGGCCTTGGGGGAAACAATGAGGGTCTGAATTGGTCACGGTTTAACTCAACACACCATCAGCAGTCTGGAAACATCACTTTGACTGCGTGTCGGCTGGAAATCTGGCCCGGAGTGAAAACGTACACATTTAGGGCGGAGAGGAAGCCAGTTTGCTCTTTTTCTAGAGTCGCTCCATCTCCTGTGGTGCCTCCGTTACACCGAATGTTTACAGTAAATAAATGTGTGATGTGTAAAGAGCCTACCTGGGTTACAGTCTGTGAGCAGGGAGCAGATGGACAGCAGCACCTTGGAGATGGTGAGGGCGGGACTCCAGTTGTCCTTCAGGATGTCCAGACAGATCACCCCCTGACTGTTGATGTTGCAGTGATAGATCCTCGTCCGGAAAGTTACCTGCACACATAAAATCACTGCAGGTAAAAAAAACAATGACCACAGGAACTAAACTGAAGAAAATTCCCCCTGAAAATAAAGAATCGTGTCTCGTTTGTTCACAAAACTTCACCAAGTGATGTCATTTACAGGAAAAGAAACAAATTAATTATGGAGATGAATCTTTTATTTTAAAAAAAGAAAATAAAGCAAGCAGTTCCAGTGGTGCGATAACTACCCACTAATTTATGAGTGAGATTTCTTGCTCATGTCATTACAGTAATGTTGTCAATTAAAGGTGACTCCAGGATGTTAGTGCCCCACAGACTTTCAACATGATAATTAGGATTAGTAAGCTTTGATAGTTGGATGTTATTGCCCTTGGGCAGAACCAGAAAAGAAGTTTTTCTCCATTAACAGACTCTAAGCTGAGCTGAAACGGGCCAGCATGGAGCCAGTAACCAGAGGACATGTTTGCATGAAAAGCACACATGCCACTGATATCATATTAAAATAAGGTGAAATGCTTTTCCGCATGCAAGCCTGCCATCAAGTCACTCAGACTGTATCATCTCCACCTCTCTTGTGGTGAAGGGTCAAATTGACAAGCTGCTGATGGACACCTGAGTCATCAAATTCATGGCAGCTGGATACATGTGTTTACTGACAGCAGTGTGTCCGGTAACATTTACAGATAATGTGACTGAAACAGGCTGTTTTGGTGAATATACAGTACTGTTAAAGTGAACTTCCTATTTTCGGTTTCTGCTTCCCCACCGAGCAGACAGTAGTAGCTACTGACGCATGGAAAGCAGTTTATTCAGTCCTGCCGGGGTTGAATCAGTCAGATAGTTTCCACATTATGAAACAACAGTGATGAAATGTTGAATTCCTCATTTCAAACGTTTTAACAGCAGAAATAACCTGCGAGGCCTGCAGCACAAACAGCTAAAAACCAAACAAAAACAACTTGTGCTGACTTCGGCTGACAGTAGAAATGTGATGATTAGACTCATTGCAGTTTTCCTCACAGGAAGTTTTTTTTTTCCCTTTCCACTTTGCCAGGAAACCAGATTTTTAACCACAATGTCTGCCTTTCTGAAAACGATCCTGTGGGACTCATCTAAGTTTATTTGCTGATGTTTTCTTTCTTTAAGACAGTCCCTGCTTGCTTGCCTTACATTGGCTATTTGTTATTAATTGGCTAGTATATATGTATATATGAATGTATGACAATCAGATGGCTTGAACTGATTGTCAGTGAAGCGCCATTAGATGACTTTGTCATGAATTGGCGCTATACAAATAAAGTTGAATTGGACTGAATTGCTCTATGGTTATGTAATAATATCGGCTATACCTGACCTCAGAAATGACTCATCGGCAGAGAGAAACAACTGATTTGCTATAACCAACAACCTGTGAGCAGACAGGTGGCCGTGATGTTGAGATATTTGCAGTCTGTGTCTTTAAGGGTCTTCTTGTAATTAGAAGTAAAACGAGGGGAGACAGAAGGGACGGCTGGAAGCTGCTGCAGATTTTCACTTGCCTTCTCTTCTTTTTTCACCTTAACACTGATGTCTCAGCATCGGGGCTCTGCATCAATGCTCCACCGGGGGCCATGTGACACCATTTGTGGCTGCAGCTGGATGTGCATGCAGCTAGAAATACACTTCTTCCAAAAGCAGAAAACATAGTCTTGCTGTAAACATTTTGCACAGCTGTATTATTACTATTAAATTAATGGATTTAAATAACATTTATAAATTAGCGTCTACTCAGAAGGCTTCATAAATCCTTTTTATGAGTCTTAACAGCGAGAGGCCAGCCAACAGAGGGCAGCATCGTGTAAAATCAGAGCACCGCAACAATAACTGCTCTGTGGGAGCCTGAAATATTAGAGTCCAGCACCCAAGTGTCAATTAGTTGGCTTACTTGTAAAAGTAAACAACCTCCTTCTACCACGTGGCCTCCGGGAGTGACTCATAACACGGAGCCGAGGAACGTCCGGCCACGGGGGCTGTTTATGTCTGCTGAGATTTCTGCTGCACATCTGTTTGCCCTGCCGGTTCAATCACCAGCATCTGGCCCCCTCTGACCCTGATCCTCCAGAGGAGACCTCTAACGAGCCTCGGCATTCCCAAAGAAAAAAAAAAAAGAAAAAAAATCACACAAGGCAGGATGTTATAAATAACCAACGCCTCCCTCCACTCCCTCCCCCCCTCAGCAGACACAGCTCCTCCGCTGGCTGCCGCTCAGAAACAGAAACACATCCACCTGGCCGACTCGTCAGCCCCAGTGAGAGGACTCTTGTTTCCCTTCCAGGGTCCTGAGATTTTAAAAGCGGGCCGGGGTGTGGATCCAACATTTTCTGAGCGTCCCATCTGAGTGCATTCAGTGACTGAGTGGGTTGTGTGGCAGCAACAGGCTGCAGGGTGTTTTGGCTGCAGATCACAGTGTGTTGGAGGGATGGGAGGTATTGAAGGGGGCGGAAACACTCGAGGCCCCCCTGGCCACAGAAAGCAGATTTGTTTGAGTCCGCTGTCAAACAGGGCTGGTGTTGCACAGCACAAAGAGCGAGAAAGGGAGGAAGAGGAGGGGTGGGGGGTGTGAAGGCCAAGTGAAGGGGTTTTTGGGTGCACTGCAAACTTAAAAGGGATTGTCCCGACACCGCGTGTTCAGTGACGACATCCACTCTGCAGCACTTAAGTGCCCCGGAGACGAGATGAAGCGACACACGAGCTGAATTCAACACGTTGTCATCTTCAGATCGAATGAAAACCTTCATTCAGAAAACGATAAGTCCGCAGCGAGCCGGAGATGAGTTTCAGACTACTGCAAAAAAACGGATTCTGTACAACATCATGACACCAAACTGATTTTACATTAAGTGTTGTTGATTTTCTGATCAATTAACTTGATTAGCTCGATGGGAGCAACCCAAGCTCTAAACCGCTGATCAACAGGAAGGAAAAACCTCAAGCCAGAGTTAAAACCTTGTTCTGCTAAAATTAGGTTTTCTTTAACCCTTTTTCTAAAGCACATCTTCAGCATCTGGCAACCAGAAAATGTTCAGATTTGGACTAAAGTAGCTTCAGCTACTGGCTGGAAAACTAACCAGACTCTGAAGGTGAAAATGTGACTGAAAACAACTTTTACTGGCTGGAGAGAGAAGAGTCATGATGGGACAAGCTGGGACAAGCTGTAACACCCCCAGAATAAACCGGATTAATTCTAAAAAAATAAACATGCATGGATTGAATGCATTCATGCTAATAGTTTAGATAGTCGCCCTCAAAATTATTCCCACCCTTCCCTTTAAGAAAAGGCAAAATTTGTAAAAGTCACCCAAATAACTGGGGACTGAAAAAAGTCATAATAAATACAAACTTTATGAATTATAATTAAGTGAAATAAGACAGTGTTTTTGATTTAATTGAACTGAAAAAAACAATATGTTGCTGGAGCAATGAGAGCACTTTGCTGATGAGCAGCAGTGGGCCAGAATACCTGTGGACAGGTGCAGAGTCTGATGGAGACTTACAAAAACACCTGATTGCAGTGATTAACCACATATGAGTGACACAACATATATTAGGTCATCATATGTTTTGCTTGTTTTTAACAAATATTTGTAGTGAACCACCATTCAAAAACAATGTAATCCAATTATCATTTTACATTACTTTTTGTAATTTCCAGCATATTTCAGTGACAGCTCTGTTTTTTTTCCTTCTTTAATGGGACGAAAATCACATTTTAATGGTCGTGTCATGAAGCTACTGACCTTGGGGGGTTTGAATGGGTAGTCTGGTGTAAAGGCAATGTCCAGGAAGAAGACCCCTCCCTCGTACACGGAGCCTGGTGGGCCCAGGATGGTTGACCTCCACTCGTAGATGTTGTCCCCTTTAGGGCCGGCGCTGGAAAATTGAAACAAAAGACTGGTTAATATGTTAATCAGAACAGCACATTAGATCTGACATCCTGGTGTTCAGGCCGGCGGGGGATGGGGGGGGGGCTGCAGCTGAGGCGGTAAATGCTCCATCCTGACATATTAATGATGGAGAATTGGGGAATGAGCAAGCTGCGGAGGTTGAAGGGTTTTAGTTTGAGGCCATTTTCTGTAGGATGCAGATTGTTACTCAGAAATTTGACTGAAAGACTGAACTGTCCCGTGTACGCACGGACAGAGCTCAGTAAAAGAAAAATCTAATTACGTTTATTCAGTAGCAAAACAAACAAAAAATAAAAGGTCAGTACATGAAAAAAAATCTGGTCAGGATAAAAAACTGTTTGTTTTTTCTTCCATCACAGGATGAGTATTTATGCTAAGTGAAGGCTGAAGGTCACATCTGTTGTATCGACCAAGTAATTAATGCCATTTCCATATTAGGTGCTCCCTCCCCCACTGCTGTTTGTGGTAAGGCCCTGATGTGGCACAAAGCCAGGAAGAGAGCAGGACAATGTCCAGATCACAAAGCCTGGGACAATGAACAATCCCTCCGATTTCATGTAATTACCAGGGATGGTGTTCAGCTCAGCTGCTGGCAGATGTGCAGACAAATGCGCGCCCAAGCGCAGGCACATGGGGTTTTACTTTCACTTAAAGCTGTGATATCACCACTCACTTTTATTTAAAGCCATAATACGGGACAGATATTCCCTGGAAGCCACTGAGTAATAACCTCAAACAGCGGCACCTGGCCCTGAGCGCGCTCCTGACAATACATCACTCTCCATACTTTGCCACCCTTTCACACAGCCCCTCTCTTAAGCCTTCTCTAATTGGCTAATAGTGATTACTTCTTCTCTGGGGAATTACCCCCAAATGTAATGCTGATAAGAAATTCTTCTGTCTGAACTTGAGAAATCTTAGATGGTACCGGTAAGGACACACGTTTAGAAACAAAGGATTCAGGTGGTGCACAGGAGCAGGCCCCTGTAGGGTAAAAAAACATGTTGCCTGAATTAAAAAGTACGAAATAAACCTAAGATTTGGTGTTTTTGTTTTTCCCTCAAACAGATGCTGAGTTTTGTTCAGAGAGAAACAAGAACCAAAAAAAGGAAATGACTTCAAAATAGGGGGATTCATGGGTGAAGAGAGACAGATGTTGACATCTGATAGCCAGCAGTTTGAGCCTGTCATAACATTAGAAAGTGATGGCAAACCACATTATGAACTACTGACTTGAAGCGTTTGATTGAAGATGTCAAGTTTCCAGATTCAGCCCAGTGAGACTTTTCCTGCTGATAAATACTCAGAGGAGTTCTTGTCATGCTGATTTATCTGCCCTTTGCTTGATGAAGGAAGTCATTGATTTAGTCAGAGACTTAATTCCTGTTATCATAATGTTTCATATTATTGCTTTTTATCAAATCTGTACTGAAAGAGGACAGAAAAACTATTTCATATTCGTAAGTTGCAACTACAGCCTGACCGATGTGGAGTTTTTTGGGGCTAATACCGATACTGATATTGAGGGCTTTGAAAAAGCTTTACATGATACACACAAACAGTGTCATACAAATTTGAAAAAACAAAACGATCAATTAACAAACAAAAACTAGATGCAGAGAAACAAAGTGGTCTGCAACAACAAGGCACAAGTTGAGCATAAAAACTTCTTCCAGCCTGGGAAAGAGCTATACATTTGCATGGTTTGGGTGGTTATCTGTATTTTGTGCAAATTCTGCCAGCATGGCTATAATATAAACACATCAAAGATCATTGGTCTAAGTAAACCAAAAAACAAAAATCACGCAGCCCACTGCTCATATCTGCTCCACAGCATGGTGAAGGCCAGGACTATGGTTCAGACCCAAAGATATCTGACACATTTAATGAGTCCAAGTGCACTTGGTAATTAAATGGAAGCAGGAACAAGTTAAATTCACGGGGAGGCCGCCTTCCTCCCATCTTGCACTCAGCAGCTCCCGCTGCAATAACTGTGATTGAATATCTTTTATGAGGTGGTTCACTGGAACAAGACTCCATTTAAATAGCAAACATGCATGTTATTAAAGTTGAATGAAACACTAACAGCGAGGCATTGACCAGGAGGATTTCATGGTATCCAACAACCTCCCAGGTCTTTGGATGTTATCAGCTCAACATACCATCATGGCAGCTGGATTGACATAAGGGGTGGCGGGACATGTTTAACCCTTCTGATACTGTCTTGTTTCAGAGAAAAACCTTGAGTTGAGTCTAAGTCGACCCAATTACTTGGCCAACTTATCACTTTGTTTATCTGTATTCTCAAAGGCTAACATAACAAAAGATGGACCATAAGCTATAAAAGTCAGAGTACTACCCATTGTTGTGAGGCGTTTGGGCTTCTCACGTGCTTCAATCAGTCATGTCAGCAACTCAAAGTACTTCCGAGGCTGCATTTGGAAGCTGAAACATTGATCCAACACGCATGGCAAAGTGGGAGGTGAAGAAACAGTGATCTGCTTGGACTCGAAGAAGAATTTTATAGACCTTTAGCTAGAGCGCCAACGCCTCCGAGGTATTTCCAGGGTAGCATATCACAGCAGACGTAAGAGAAAGATGGCAGAGACACAGCCAGGTGAGGAAAACAGCTGGAATCATCTGCAGCTACTTGTAGCTTCTTAACGCTGATTATGGGATCAAGTCTTGTCAACGTGACAGCAGGAGCTGTTTGATAAAGATCAGTGGGGTTAAACCTGTGATCTTTAATCTGTGATCTCATAAACAAATCTGACAGCTCCTGTATGGACATTTCCCAATGCAGGAGGCAAACGGCTCAATTAAGGCTGCTTTAAGCCACTGCAGGTGCAAACCGATGCCGACACCTCCAGAACATTTCAGCTTTAAGAAGTCAGCACGCCCACTGCAGGTAAAAAGCTACTCGAGCGTGTTCGGATGATCATGTGCGCCAGGGTTAAGCGTGAAAACAAGCGCAACACTACACTTTTGAGAGGAAAAACTAAAGATTCGAACACGCCTGAAAGTCACATTTACAGAACATTCCAGTTTCTGTCCGACAGCCAAAGGATAAAAAACTCAAACACACAACTTATCAGTGATGCTTTCAGGTTCAGTGGTTAATAATAATCCGAATCAGTGAAGAATGTTTATTTTTATGCGTGCTTGTACAAAAACTAAAAAAACATGGAAAGCTGCTGCGATCTTTCAATCCAGCGTGTGCTACCAAAGGTCAAACAGGAAGAAAATAACATGTTTGGCTGAATGTGTGGATGGAAAACGAGGACCAAAGAGCCAACGGAGGAAACAAATCACAGTGTTTCCCCTTTCATGATATTAGAGGGCGCCCGCCACCCCACCTAAGGTCAAGTTAGGCGGGTAGGGAGTCATTTCAGGTTCTCTTAGAAAACTAAACCGTCTGATGTCATTTATCTCCCACCAGCACATCATCCACATTAAAAATCAAGACAAAAATATCAGGATTTTTTAACCTTCCCCATAGAGGAGAAGATGGAAACAGTTACATCACGCAGAGAGCTTCAAGCCGTCATGAGAACACACACATCTGAGCAATCATCTGCTCTGTAGTCATTTCTGAACCCCAGTGTTCTTTGTAGGTTTTACTTGTGTCAACACATTATCTGAGATGTGAATTTTAAGCCTGTCAGCACCTCCACTCAGTAAAACCGTCTTCATCAGGACATTTCTGAGGTTGGACTTTTCTTTTCTCTGGTTTTTAGTCCATGATGAGATTTAAAAATACGAGGAGATTTCACAGCTGCCGGGTGATGCTTAGATCATTCTGTCATCAACAGGTGTCACACGGTACGGCTGTAATGGCTCAACAGAGTTCATGAGTGCACGGTTCAGTCGTGCCGATTGGAGGGCTGCTGAAGCTGCATGTGTGAAACTCCGACAATGTTAACTCAGCTGATACAAGAGGAGTCTCCTGTATAATTTGTTTGCTAGTCCTTTTAGTGTTTGTGTTAACACACCTCACACACACACACACACACCTCCCATCATAGCTGCAAATCTGGGGAAAACACAGTATTAAGTATGTCTATAGACAGGAAATTAATCTGTTGGAAATATTTTTTTTACAAATCACAACTTATCTACCAGCTGACCCAAACCTGGAAAAAAACTTTTCAACTTGTTCCAGCAAACCCATTCAATGTTTTACATTCTGATTTCATGCTTGTCATTAATACCATTAATTTGTATCAACAAACACTGAAGATCCTTTCAAACATGGCCGATGGCTGCACTCCACTACTCTGTTGCTCTACGGCTACTAATCGGAAAAATTGCTGCAAAAGTTGTTTTATTCAGGCAATTCAACATAAAAAAGTGAAACCAAAAGATTTTACGTATTACGTGCAGATACATCATCTACTTTCAGAGGCCTGACATTTTTGTAATTAAAATCAATTTGTTATTGATTTTAAGCAATATTCTAATTTTCTGAGTTTTTTAATTTGAAGTTTTCCGAAGCTGCAAATCCTGATCAACAGAATCTAAATAAATAAAAGCTAAAACTATATAGATTTGCGTACTATTTGTCTATATATGTACATGTCATCTTTGAAGTTAAGTTACAGAAATGCAGCACTTTTTCAGGATATTCTGACACAATGTGCAGAACCGGCACCTGTTGTACTCATAGGTCCCCGTAAAAAGCCAAAAATGCTCGTGTGTTTTGAGGCTTGTGATTGAGATAGAGATGAGCAGCCATAGCAGAGGTCTTCAGTCAGAAGCAACGCGTCTGTAGTGGATCTGACAACCGCACAAGGGTGCTGAATAAAGGCTAAGTCAATAACTGAATGAGCATGCCACCGCTGGCTGTTGCTTGGAGACCTGCTCCCCCGACCAACCAGTGCTCCTATGGTGCTTTGTTGCAGCTGGTTGAGGGCCAGCTCATTTAGAGCCTCTCGCTCGCCTCTTAGTTTTGGGAAAGGTAAGGAGCGCTGCATTCAAGGAAAAGTGCACGTAGGGTCGCATCAGCTCATCTGAGTGTCTGCTGAGGATGAGCCTGAGGGGGGGTGATGCCAGGACTTATGGGACTTTTTTAGCCCACATTTTCAGTTCAGGAGCAGCCAGTCAGATAAACGTTACCTCTCACCTCTGTCTTTGTAAAATAAAAATAAAAAAGGAGGGGAGAGATTTGCACATCACGAATGCGTGATACGACCACAACAAAGCTGCTTTAAGGATTTTGAAGTGGGCAGAAAAACAATAACCTCTGTGTAAATAACATCTGCAGCACTCTGTCAGCCAAATGCCTTGATTCACTGAGTATTCGGGTCATTTGTTTCGTGGGAGGAGGGGGGGATACATTAGCGCGCGGGTGTCTGGGAGAATCTTGCCATTGCCCTGTCCTCTGAGATTAAACTCATGCAGGAACCCCTCTTTGACAGCTGGGTTGGCTCCTCCACAGCAGAGAGCCAAAACAGAGTTTAACCACAAACTCTCATCGTCTCCCTTCTTTCAGATTTGTTCTTTCCTCTGACACAGACAACGGCTGAAATTCCTCACCACGTGTCAGAGCGATACGAGCCAGTGTAGCCTGCGTTAAAAAAAAAAAAAGCAAGCGATTGCATCTCCTACGGATCTTGATTCCATCGTTTTTACACTTTAAGCCCCTGTTCCTAAAAATCTATCCACCCCGTGCCCCCATGATCACAGGCAGCAGTAATAATTTCCATATATATTGAATGACCTTTCCTTCCCTTGATACAGTGCAGAGTGTGAGAGCAGAATGTCCTTTGCCCATTTAATCATCCGTGCTCCTTTATTTCATTGTCAGGGCGATCTGCAGATTGGTGCCGAAAGATAACCTTTATCTGACAGCATGAGCCGGGCTAATCTCTGCTACGCCGCTAACATATCTCATGCTTATTGTCACACAGAGCCAATTCCCAAAGACATCAGTAATCAGGTTCGAGTTGATGAAAGAGAAACTGGTGAATTCACAAGGTCAGGTGCATTTATCACCTGCGATCAGTTTTAATGCTGCAGGGGAAGAAAAGATTTTTCTTAGTGTTTTTTTTCAGGGCTTTTAAATGAACAAATTGTTACATAATGCCAAACGTTAAAGCTGGTTTTAGGTCACTGCGGTGCAAATGAAAAAGACATCAAAGACAACAAGGCAAGCAGCGCTTTTCCTGCTGAGGAAACGTGGGAATAAACGTGCGATTAAAACGCGCCTGGAGTTCATACTTTGTTTAGTTTTTACAGCCAATTCACTGGTTTTCAGCTACATAAACTGGTGTCAAAAGTAAAGGTCCCAGTATGAATCAGTGGTTGCTATGCACAGCTTCGCAAACATGTCTACATGTCTACATGTGGCGTAAGGTCGGACCCCTTTTTCCTTCACAACTGTCTTAATTTCGGTGGAAACCTTCCTCAGAGGTTCTGCTCCATATTGATATGATAGTGTCACATCCATGATTGGAATCTCTCGTTCCACCACATCCCAAAGGTGGAATACTGGACTGAGATGTGGTGGCTGTGGAGGCCGATGGAGACCAGTGAATCATTGATCTAAGCTGTGTGACATGGAGCATCATCCTGCTAGAAGCAGCATCAGAAGATGCTCCACTGGGCTCAGAAAGAGATGGACATGGTCAGCAGTGATACTCAGGTACGCTATGCTGGTTAAACCAGCCCAAAGTGAGATAAGAAAATCTCCCCGACATCATTACACCACCGTCCCCGGTCTGAGCCACTGATCTAAGGCAGCATAGATCCATGCATTCAGGATGTTTCCAGCAGATTCTGGGCCTGAATGTGGCTGAAATGGAGACTCAGCAATATTTCTCCATCTTCTGTTGTTCAGTTCTGGTGAGTCTGTGTGAATTTTAGCCACAGTTTCCTGTTCTAATCTGACAGGAGGGCCCCCGGTGTGGTCTGCTGCTGCTGCAGCCCATCTGCTTCAAGGTTGGACGTGTTTTGTGTTCAGAGATGCAATTATGTTATTATTTAACTTCTCTTTGGCTTTCTATCATCTGCCTGTTCTCTTCTGACATAAACAAGACAATTTAGTCCAGTCAACTGCTGCTCACTGGATATTTTCACTTCTTCAGACTATTCTCTGTAAGTCCAGATATGGTTGTGTGTGAAAATCCCAGTAAATACTCAGACCCTGCCGCGTTCAAAGTCAGTCCAATCCTCTTTCTTCCTCATTCTGATGCTCAGCCAAGAAGCTGGCTGTTATCTATGCCGAGATATACATTACCTCCCTGTGTTGTCCCTATAGTCTTTGTCTGGATTGGCTAAATAACCAAGCAGAGTTGTCAAAGTTAACCTCATATCATGGTGTGATGCAGCTGAGATAACATGCAACGAAATAAGCCCATAGGAAACACTGTAGAGAGGATGACCCATCTCTCTGCACTGGGCTCTCCTGCTAAAATTCAGAATTCCCCGGAGGGGCATCCAAACAACAAGCGGCCTGTGATGGAGCAGACATGTCACAGATGCAATGACGTGGATTTGTGGTGGTGACTCACTTGGAGAAAACAAACTGATTCTTAGAAGGTTCTTAATAAAAACCACCTCCACCTCACCAGCCCAAACCTGCACCCTCTCACGTGTAAAAATATTTAATTATATATCTGACAAATATCTCCTATAAACCCTGTAACTGATGCAACACTGGAAGCTCAGTGTGAGTGTAGCTGAACACACTGAACACACAAGCAGCTGTGATGTGCAGCAGGATGGTATAAAAGGCTTTTATGCTCCCTCTTCCACCACTGGAAAAGAAAAACTGGTCACTATGGGAAGCCAGTGCAATCGGCCCAACTCTAAGCGAACCACAGCCGGCCTGATCACTGACACAACTTACACAGCGAGCCGCCCGTCACCCCACACGCCCTCCATGGCAGCAGGTAAACAGCTGTCTGAGCAAAACCTGTACAGAGGGGCTGATTACTAAAACATGCTGCTTGTGAATACAGCTAAGCACAAATAAATCCATTATCTGCTTCCCCTAACCCCCTCCCAGTTCATTCCCCACAGGCACTTTTTCCCCTAATGGCAGAGTCATTCAGCGAAGGTCTTTTTTTTCTATCAGCGCGGCTGCTGCTGGTATCAGAGGAGGAACTTGATGATTGATTAATGAAGCAATCTTCTTTTCCTCCAACCGTGACAAAAACCCCAAGACCAATTACTGTACTGCTCAACAGCTGAGGTGACACCTCCCTCTCCTGCTCTCTTGCCTTATTGTCTGAAATGACAGTTTTTTTTTTTTTTCCTCTAATCAAGCCTTTCTACCGTTTATCTGCACGATGAATACAACAATTACTGGGAGGAAACTTTACGCAGCAACAAGGGAAATAGTTGAGTAGGTGGATGCAAGGTTTCTAAGTCCAAAAGAACAATACGATTGTATTCCCACAGGGAGACAACCTTGCATGCCGGGCTGCGTCAATCTAAGGAGCAGTGTGTTTATTGAACTGAGTAAGAATGTTTTGCAAGAGAGGATTGAAGAAGTGGCCTTTCACGAAGGTTTAAAGTCATGCTTTCCAAAGCTGTAAACGTAGCAGGGAGATCGGTCTGTTATCCTCAAAATGCTTCAGAGGTAAAACCCACATTCTGATGCGGTAAGCGCTTTTATTTTTTATTTTTTCGCAGCATGTATGTCGCTGCATGCTAGCGGTCTCTGATGCAGAGCAAATGTTTGCCTCAAGCCAAAGATTACCACAGAGTATATATATCATTACCATAATACATAGGCTGAGCATAAAGCTAGCAGGAAAATAGCACTTATCAAAGAAAGCAGTGCTGTGTGGTGCAGTCGAGGGATGATGCAACTACTTAATAGTGGGGGAAAAAAAAGAGGAGTCAACAAGCAACTCCGCAGAAAAGCCGGCCATTATAAATGCAAAAATAATTTTTTTTAAAACTATTTTTATGATTCCCATAAATGCATTCAATGAACGACAACCTGAGTCTGCCACGGGGTGAGTATACACATTTACCCTCCATTGAATGGAACAAGTAAGAATTTTTGCTGACACATGATGTGGTTTACAGGGGAAAAAAACGGATCTGCTTTTGACACCAAACAGCAGCCTCCTGCAATTTATGAACTAAATTAGCCAAGAGCAGGACGCTAATATTTTAAATTTTACTGCCTTCCACCAAAGTCTATTCAGCCATAATTACAAACAGCCTCCTCGGTGCTTCCACAAAAGCACTCTCGGCAGCCATTTGGCATTGAGGACGAGGGAATAGACTTAATACCAAAAAGGTCAATGATGAGAGCGAGCTGGGCTGGCAGGTCTGCTGTGGAGCCCGATAATCCTGCCCTTTTTTTATCCAGCACTATATCAGCCTCAAGGTTTGGAGGTAGAGACATGAGTGTTTTAAACAAATCAGTTAAACAAACCAGAAGAGGAGAAGTAATAAAAGGTCAGTCGTTTGGGATGTTCTTCACTGGTTATTTGTCATTTCAACAGTAACAGAACATTTCTTCCCCCAGACCACAAATATGTCAATGCCACGCTTAAAGCCCATTTGGGAAGGAGCTGTGATTTGTGACTTTAAATGGAAATCCATTAACTTTTGACATTCCAGAAACAAGCTGAATGTGACGCGAGAGTGATTGTTTACTTGTGAGTTGCCATATTTGTTTGCTTGCCAAAAGACTCTCCTGTTTCTTTAATGTGAGTTTCAGATTAGCCTTTAGTCATTCTCAGCGATCTGTGCGAGCGGGACGCTGGGACGGCGCCGCTTACACGCCGTGCTCCGCGACACCGTTCATAACACCGTGGACAAATGTTTGCCAGAAAACTACCTCACAAACGAGGACGCTGAGAATTCAATGACACACATGAATCAAGGGAGGCTGCGTTCACTGTCAAACAAGTGCCGCAGTGGAAAACATTAAAGGTAAATCAAGCTGGGGCCTGTGTCGGTACACGGCATGTAATATCGGTGTTCTGCAGGAGCAAAAATGTCTCTATTTTCCAATCAAACTGTGTGTGAGGAGAAAAACAATGAAGGCACACTGGTTTCTTTACATGCAGATCCATCTGTACGCCGCGCCAGCCGCAGTCCGGTTTAAGCCATATCTCTGAGTGATTGCACGCTCATTCCCGCCCAATTTCTCATTCTGCTGCTTTCAGATAAAATACTGTGAGAAAAAAAGAAGCTTTAAGAATCTAAATCACATAAATGTAGTCAGTGCTGAGTTTGTACTGTCATAATTTATATCAGTAAGTTTAGTATAGAGTTGAAAAAACTTCACCTGATGACAAAAAAACAAAGGTTTCTTTAATATTTTCATAGAGAACTAGGCTGAAATGTGTTTTTATCACGGTTGTAAAAGCTAGAGCTGGATTCATTTTCCAGGTAACAGCTGATCCTGAGTAATCTCTATCACATAAACTCGTCACGAATCACTCGTTCATACTAACTTCTGCTTTTCTACTGTTCTCTCACCATTACTCACCAGCTCACATCCCACAGCTACTAAGTCACAACCACAATACCCAAAAGGCCAAAAAGGGAAATTCTCGGCCTGTGAATCCGTGTGGAACGGATTCACGCTTAAAGATCGGAAAATTTGATCAAGTCAAATACAAGATGAACTACGCAGAGTCGTGCAATGACTTCATTTACACCAAGCGGCCACTTTATCAGGTACATCTGTTCAACTGCTCGTTAACACAGCTAAGCAGCCAATCGCGCGGCAGCAACTTGATGCATCTAGTCATGCAGACAACTTGCTGAATGAAGGAGAGAGGGGATTAAACAGACTTTGGACATGTTGGTCTTGTTGGTCTGAGAAGTTATTGGGATTTTCACACACAACCATCTCTACAGATACAGAGAGAGGTCAGAAGAGGAGAGGAGAATGGGCCGACTGGTTGGGGATGATAAAAAAGCAACAGGAAATCTAAAAGCCACTGGTTGCAACCTAAACACAGGACAGTATCTCTGATGTTTGAAGCAGATCAAAAAAGAAAAACAAAAAACGGAGGCTACAAATCACACAGACTCACCAGAACTGGACAATAGAAGATGGAGAAACTGATGAGTCTCCATTTCAGCTCCAGATCCAGACAGCAAGGCCACAGTTAGGCAAAAAATCAGGGAAAAAGGATCCATCCTGCCTCGGATCAAAGTGGATTCATACTGTATCTTTTGAAGCTGTTAAAAATAATATGTTAACTCAACATGATTGTTTTCTCATTTTCCTTTTTCATTTTTAAAATGACTGACAACAAAGATCCCTCGTGGACATCTGTGGCTGGAAGGAGGGCGAAGCTTGTCTTAATGACTGTGAGAAAATTTGTGTGTTACCTTCACTTCAGGCTGACACTGCAGCCACAAACCCTGAGCAGTAATATGTCACCGCCGCGCACAATCCAGCCGTCCGACACCAACATTCAGGCGGCCCTCCCTTCCCTCCGGTCTCCACCCCCTGCACCCCTTCATGAATATTGATAGCTCCTCCCCGCTGTGCTTAATGGCAACGCGGTGAAAAATGATGCCGGCTGTGTCACTCACACACAGTCCTCCTGGGGCAACGCGGAAAACTAATAAGCAGCCACCACAGACACGAAGACGATCCCGTCAGGACTGGAGGTCAGAACCGACAACAAAGGCAGCCTCGTTGTTTTCCCTGAGCCCCGTCGACGGAGATACGCATTCACAAGCCAGCGTGAGAGCATGATATGCTGCATGATATCATCGGGCATTGACAACTCTGTTTGGAGCTTCTTGAGGGCATTACGTCACAACTAGAAAATTCCATGACCAAAGAAAAGTAGTTTCTTCCACGCAGGCCGGGTATTGTAACGCCACTGAAGCCATTCCCAGCGAGAGAAAGCATGATCAAGGCAGTCACCTGATGTTCAGATCAAGCAGAAAATGATACACGAGCTGCAGCTGGGAGCAAGGATTATTTTCAGCATTGCTTCAGCTACTATTTAATCAAATACTGTTAGAAATAACAGAGTTTTTACCTGCTTTTCCTTTATCTGAAACAGTCCAAACAACAAAAATGTATTGAAGAATTTCTGTGACCTACGCTCAGTAGGATTGCCTAACATTACAAGTCAATACAAGAACATCACCAGGTTTTTTCTAATAAATGCGATTGCATAATGAAATCACAGAATCCCCTCAGGTGCAAAGAGGTGAGTCACACAATGTAAGACAGAGACACTGTGAGAAAAAGGAAAATATAGGCTAATAGTCCCAAACAGAAGCAGCAGAGTTTCAAGCTGGCAGTTATTCCACACAGTTTCTCCACCTTAATGGAGGATTTCAGGCAAAAATAAGTTGCCTGGGTTTTCATCAAAACGGAAATACTGTTCATTTCCTGACATTTTCTTTTTGTCAATCTAAAAAAAAGCTAATTTATGCATGTTTTCATTCAACTTTTAACATGGTGGGCGGTGTTAGCCGAAGACAGCGCAGCATTATTACATAACAGAGCGTCAGCAACCTGTCACATACAGAAACACAAAACATGAATGATGGGGAGTGACCGGAACTGAAACACCACCATGTGCTTTAGGAAGGGTTGGAGTAACAGGGTCATGCACACTCAACTACATCTAACTTTTGCCGACATCTCAATTTTCCCACCTCTATTCATGTTGGGAACCCATAAAAAAGGCCAAACAGAAATATTATTATCATATTATCTCTTTTTAAGCAAAACGTCCCTCTTCCAAATCCCTGCAGGAGCCCAGCTGTGATTGTAAGATGTAAATGACTTTTGCTTCAGTTTTATCTACTTCCACTTCTGTTAGTGGTTTCTTTACTTCCCAGAACGATTAGGAGAAAGCTGACAGAGACGGGGGGCTTAACGCTTTACCCCAGCGCACCTTGAGTTGCATGCAGCCTTCAGAGTGCAGAAATTGCCATCTCTACCTCTTCAGTAGTGGATTATTTTGCTGTTACTGTTGCGTATCACTGAACAATGTCTGTCTAAAATGCCCCCACCGCCCCTTGGAACCTGGACGGTCTGACACAAAGAGCTGACATTTACTAAAATGTCTTTGACACTGAATATTGCTGTGCCGGCGCTCCACGGCAGCTGTAATGGCTGTACGTTTATCCATCTGTGCAGAGACACCAAACCAGTGATGTATATCACCAGCAGCTGTTATTTTAACCATTGCTTGCTGGAAATATCAGCAAACAGCTCGATGTAATCCTGAGCAGCGCAAATACAGCAACAACTCTGACGCAAATGACAGAGAGATAATAGCAGCAGGAATATAAGCAGGAGTATTTTTATGTAGGATATCAGTGAGCAGAGGACGATGTCATCAAAGATGTGAGATAAAGAAACTATTGACCTACTGCTATCTTCATTATGGTTGAACTTTTACAATAAAGCAGGGAAGAGATGATTGGCTCCCGCCTCTCTGGTTTCTTTTGTTCTACATCAATGTAAAGTCAAAAGCCTTCAGATGTCGTTTCTGGGCATTTCATAGACCTACCTATCAATTTACAGAGAAAAAAAAAGCTCTTTCAATTAATCATGAATGAATCTACGAGGTAAAAGGGAGACAAAAATCCAACATGCTGCTCATTTCATCCAACATCAGCAGCATCTGAGGATCTGATTAGCTGCGAGTAACCACCGACATGCAGACGAATCTTTACGGCCTCGCAAATCCAATAATGCTGATAAGCCTGACGTGTTGTTGTTATGTGCATCTGTTCAAAGTTTATTCACAGTCAGATTACGGTTATATTTGCACATCCTGCTGGAAGAGCTTCCCAAAGCGGCTCCATGTGCCTGGAGAAGGTTTGGAAGCGCGAGCCGAAGCGTGTGTCAGAGAGAATAATTGCTGTGTCAATCCTCACCGGGATGCGTCACAACTGTCAGGATGAAGATCGGGACGAAGTTGAAGCAGCTGTAACACTGATTTTTTTTCTTTAAACACATAAAAAGCACAAATATCATCCACTCATCCACTAGTCCAAGGAAACACGATGAGGCGTGTGATTTATGAGGGGAGGAAGGACACCGAGCTGATTGTGCTGTTAGATGCAGCTTAGTGTTATCACGGCAACCTTAAAAAAGAGGATGCTTTATAAAAAGGGATGTGTGTTTTATTACACTTATTAAGTGGGCAAGTTCTGCCACAGATGTTTCACCAAATTAGATCATCAACACTTTGGTTGGCTGGAACCCACAAAGCCGGACTCTCCATTCATTACCGAGTTTAACTACAGGATGAAGAAGGTAAATTCTCTGTGACCGGAACAAAATGGTGAGAGAATCCGAAGGACGGATAAAAAGGCATCCATCAGTTGGCCCCCAGCACCTCATTTGTGGAATCTCTTGAACACAACTCTGCTGTACGAGCCAGCTGAAAGGCGAGAAGGGGGGGGGGGTAACAGCCTGTGACTCCATTTGTCACAGCAAATGAAATGAATAACCTTTCAGGCTAACCTGAGCAGGAATAAGCGGCATAGAAAAGACGGCATGCAAACGCTGCCAGGGTAGCTTTCCTGACCCCTCGTCATTAACGGGGCGCTCATCTATCTGAGAGCATCACAAAAAAACACCATATTAGATTTCGCCGTACGGGAAAAAAAACAGGGAACACACGTAGGAGAAAAAAAAAAAAAAAGATAATCCTGAAGAAGCTTAATTGTTTCCCAGGCAACTGGCTCCCCCACTAAGACGATGAATGCAAAATATCCGCCAGCAATTATTTTACTTTCAAATGACTTACTTGTGTCCTCGAGCTAAATCCTTCATGTGAGCCAACCTAGTTTTTTCCTTTTTTTTCCCTTTCTTTTTTTGGGGAAGGGAGGTGGGAGAGGGGGGTGGAAATAGATTAGAGTCCTCGAGGAAAACAACGTCTCTTTCAGCCTCCGGTATAATAACAGAAATGGGTTGTGAGCCGAAATGAAAAGGTTAGCTCAATGTTTATCGTTAATGATGGCGGGGTTCTGATGAGAGCCAGGAGGGGTGATTAATTCATGCAATAAACAAGGCTGTCTAGGGTGTAGTAATTTCAAAACGCAAGATGAGTCATACAAAGCTGTTTCCTTTATCATTTTAAGCAGGTGCTTATGGAGGAATATGGCCAGTCTGAAAAACCACCAGCGTCTCCCACGTGTCCCCAACAAAAGCAGGCTTCTGTTTTCTCTCATTTGCAGTGCGAGTGCACATAGAGTAATTATTGCGCAGCACCAAACACAGCTCTAATCAATGGCAGTGTCACTTTGTGCTATTTAGGTTAATAAAGACAGGCTCCTGAGTAACATCCCAGATGTGCGCCCCTTCATCACGCTCGAGGATAGATTGATGCACATGCGGTGTGCCACTCGCTCGCGACCATCTCTCTTCCTCAAAGGGCTCAGAGCCGCGGCCGTTGTACACAATAACCATTGTCTGCGGTAAATCCCCAGCACGGCGAGAGAAAGGGGGGGGGGGGGACCACACGAGAATCGAAACAGGTTTTAAAGTCACACCGCCACTCAATTTCTTCCATTTTAGTGTGACCATAATACGCTCACGTTAAACAGCAAGGACAGTCACTCTAATTTACCTGAGATTACATCACACACACACAACAAAACACAAACAGCATTATGGGAACAGAGACAAAAGCATGGCAGCTTGGCCTTCCTCTTTCTTTTTTGTTTTTAATTTGGAGCCATGAAAGGAGCGCGTCGCTGCTGTCTACATCAATTATAGCTTCTGTACATGCAGGCTCAGGAGTCATTACTGAAAAGCTTTCAATGCATGAAGGCTGAATCTTCTTACCTGCAGTTCGGAGGGGGGTCTAGTGTTATTTCTGCAAGCTCCTTCTGAATCCTGGAAAGGAGAGATTTCCTTGTTAAATTCCATGCGTTGAAACCAGAAGTTACAGTCATTCTTTTCATACATTCAGAGCTTCCAGTTCGTGCAGAAGCAAGGGCTTTAAATCTTCTTTTCAAAAATAGGTGTCATGGTTTGTGTTCGCTTATGATTCCAGGTGAAACACACATCTAGAATCCAAGCATTGCTTGTTGCACGGAAAGTAAAAAGGAAAAAGAAATAAATCAACAGAGTGGAGCGCTGCTATTAAAGCTGAAAGTCTGTCCACATAACAGCTCTTTCTGTGCTGGAGCACAGACCGAAAAAATCCTCCCAGATTCAGCTGCTTTTAGTAAAAAGAAAACTCAGCAGCTTCTGCAAACTCCCCGCTCCACCGGTTGCATAATTCTCTTGTCGACTGACTTTATTTTTGGGGAGGAAGCACCCAGACTGACGGAGGTGCAGCTGGTGTTGCAGAGCATGAAGCATGCCTATTAAAACAAGCAGCTCAGATTGGGAATATATCTTCCCAATGACAGCAGTGACACTCCACTGCAGAGCTGTGTGTGTGCGTGCACGTGCATGCTTGTGTTACCTTTTTTCTGTGTTTTTTTTTTCTGTGGGTTTGGTGTCACGCTGAATAGCGTAGATGTTTGAAATGACAACGCCTTTGGGACTGTACTCTTTTTATGCAACTTCACACCCCCAGGCACAAGTGGGAGAAGCCTTTCAGTTTAACAAACAGCTCCTGTGTTAATGCTACTCTCTAAACTCTGATTTAGACTGTGTGGGCTTCCTCCCCTGCCTCCAACTTACCTTTTGGCACTAGTTGAAAGTTTAGCAGCAGTTTTACTCGAGATCTTGGTCTCCTTCTTCTTGGGCTGTGCTTGTTCCCGCTCCTGTTCAGGTGGTACCGTTTCCCTTTGTTCGATATCAGAACTCCCCCCGCTTGTGCTGGGGCTGTCGTCTGGTCTCTGCACTTCGCTGGACATCGTGGGCCCTTAAAAAAAAAACAACACACAAAACAGGGAGTTAAGTCACAACTCAGGTGTCCATAATGAGCTTAAAACTACAAAAATATGGGCATAAACGAGGTTTAAATCAGTCTGATATGTTTACAGTTGGCATACAAAGTTTCAGATTTATACACACTCGTGTTAAAGATTAATACCATATGACACATTAACCTAATAATCCATTAATCTCATACTATAAAGCTGAATTTCTACCTAACCAAAGCGCTGCTGCCGTCCAGTGTCATGCTTTATCTTTCCCTTTAAACCATTTTTAGATGATATGATGGCTCTCGATCAACATGACAACTGACAAGCCAGATCTTTGTCAAAGTGTAATACAAATATCATCAATGGAAGATCAGAGGAGACACTTGAAACTGAAGACATGAAGACGAGCACTGCCCCGTTTGGTTCAAGTCTAACTGA
>JAVQJG010041796.1:0-18129 GCA_036024015.1 Craterocephalus amniculus | reverse complement strand
ATCAGATCACTTGGACTGATTGTTAGTGAAGCGCCTTGAGATGACTTTGTTATGAATTGGCGCTATACAAATAAAGTTGAATTGAATTGAATTGAATTGAATTGGTGTGCACAGTGGTTATCCTCCAAGTATGAAAACGATAGCAGCCTCGAGGAAGACAAAATCCAAGCAAAAGAGAGAAAGTCAGACCCCAGAATATCAGATTTCCATCAAATTGAAAGAACTACATTGAGGCTGAGTTGGAATACCACCTGCCTCACCCCAACCCAAATGTGTAGAAGAACCGACAATGACAGCGAAACACTTGGAGAGTAGAAAAGGCCTTCTCTAGAGCCAGTGTCTGGTTTGTCTATTCTGTGTCTCTGTAGGAACACGGTGAAGCAACAAAAGCAGACTATGAGGGGGAGAAACAACACGGTCTACTGATTTTGGCAACAAAAATACATTTTTCATTTGGTTCTCCACTGATTAATATTTCATTGGGTCTAACAGTAGAACTATCTGGGATGATTTATATTTACTGAAGCGACAACCACCGAGTCGCGCCAATCAAATATGAGCGCAAACGGAAGGAAAAATGGCAGCTGATCAAAAAAAGTCCATTGTTTGGTAACAGTACGTTGTTGCTTGTGCAGATGTCATTTTGTATGGGAAGCATTTAGAACTGATATGTGCAGATGAATTACTGTCAGTTTGTTTTGGCCCTTGAGGCGGACTCGATTAAAATCACATCAGGTGATACGGAAACTCTTGCATGTTGTATTGAAATATCTTTGAATCGATATTCCTGAAAGCACAGTGAGATTTTCTGCCTCTAAACTCTCAGCTATGGGAGGAGCTTTCAGCTTTGTGAGGCTACAACTCATGTTTGGAGCATTGATTATTTAGTGTTATGATGAAAACACCATTACGTTGGATCATTTAGGAGATTTAGGCTCACATCACTCCATTTGATGTGTTTCAGGCTTTTCCAATATCCCGTCACCTTGGAGAAAGCAGTGATGCGGAGTTTAAATCTTGGATCCCGGTTTTGTTTTCTTGCATGTAGCTTGGCGTCATCCCACTGTATTGGTTATGGATTTTTTATTTTTGCCTTATTCCCCCTGACAGCACTCGTGATTTCTGACCGGGACACACATGCACACAGTGACTTTATCCTCTCTAACATCTGTAGCAGATGTGGCAGCCATCATGCACACGTGTTTATAAAATGTTCTTGTCCCTCTGTGGCATCATATTTTTAGCCTTTCTTGCTTTTCCTACTTCCCTCCCTGTATTTTGCTTATTTTCTTTATTTAAAAAACCCTTCTAAGCCATCTAAGAGCAGGAAAAGGTTTTTCATTTGGTTTACAATTAAATGTAAATCATTCTCCACTGAGAAGAACAAGGGGGGTACAACCTGCAGGAAACAGAAACATGGGGAGGCAGAAAATGAAATGAAATGAAAAAAAAAATGAAATGAAAAAATACTTTATTGTAGTGCTCTCGTCTTTCAGACTGCTGGAAGTAATGATCTCCAGTAAGAGGCTTGTTAAGGTGTGATGCAAGAAGCTAGCAGTTCCATGTCTCTTGTGCAGATCTCATTAACATTGACATGACAAGGGTGACACCAATGCTGATTAACCAGCACTGCAATTCCGCCTCCCTTTAGCTTCCCGCTGAGTTGTTTATTGCACATTACAGTCTGGGATGTGTTCATGCAGCCATGTGTCGCTGAAGCACATAATTCTGCACTCTGTATTTTTTAGAAACTCATCAGTCACTGAAAACTCATGTGAGTGGAGCTTTTTCATACACCCATCGCATACACATCATGTGACCAAATGTTGACAAATTGATCTGCTTTGACTCCAAAAACTCCCTATCATTCAGTCATAGCTAAGATGGGAAACTTTATATTGAGAACTTCCTATGAAGGTTAATGCCTCTCAATCCATTTAGACTTGAGGTGCCCCCTAAGCATGGGAACTGTCATAAACATTAACGGCAAGACGTCGTAATGGGTTAAATCTGAGCTAGCAAATTTGGTTCCTATATAAGGAATTGAGAGTTGTACAGTTGAAAAATGGGTACAATAAAAACTGCATCAATACAGCTCAAGTGATCCTTTTTACACTCTATATCTTCTTGATCTACTTAATGCCTTGTGATGTCATGACTGACATTTATATAGTGGTAAATTATGAATACAAGCTGTAGCAGTGATTAATAGCCGGCATGACAAAAGTCTCCCCACTTCTGTAGGTAATAAAGAGACTTTTACATTCTCTTAGGAATGATGAAGATTCATTTTAGGCTGAGATGGACTTTATGTGTTAAAAGTAAGCGGCTTGGCCTGCTGCTGGTTATAATAATCATTGCTCACAGAGTTAAAATTGACAGAAAGATGCTCATAATTACTTTCAGGCAGGATCATAAAAGAGCAGAGCAGGTTCTGCTGTTGGGAGTGTGGAGACAGAACAATCGGTTTCACGCTTGAGAGATAATCTCAGAATCTTATAAATCCAGTAATGATTAACTGGCCAGAAATACAAAGCAGACCACTGTAGTAAGTTGGCCATAATGCAGAGAGCTTTCCCACCTGCTTCATTGTGCTGCTGACCCACTTGTAATTATACTCTGCCCCCCCCCCACCCCCCGTTTCATATTTTCACTCAGCTGGAAGAAAAACTTGTTTTCAAACAAAACAGGGAACTGGGAGAGCCGCAGCTGGTTCTGGGTATAAGAATCAAAGCCTGTTCCTTTGGAAAGATTTTATCTGAATTTAAGATAACAGGGTGTTTTATCATATCTGGTAAGTAACAGGGAAAATATCCAGTTTCATATTATCTGGGAAATAAAAGCTATTCCTACTCCAAAGAAATTGAACTGTAGTTTGTTTTTTGTATTTTAAAGTGCTTAGTAACATGGCTGATTTAACATGTACAAAAACATTCAACTTTATAGTTTTTAATGACACTTAAATCTTTCTGAGGATGGCTGAAAACTAAAGTACACCCCCAAATGTTGGATACATAAAAGTTATGAATACCAACATTAAGGCCCATGACAAGAAACATGTCTACAGTTACAACAAAAGAAGATAATGCTGCTCCTATAACAACCTTTTTTCTAAAACATAAGTAAAATGTTCCATTTACTGTAATTATCATTGTGGGGGATACAATCGAACACATGAAATTCAGAAATGAGAAACCTCCGCTGAGTTAGGGATTTCACTTCAGCTTGCATTTTCCAATCAGATATTCAGAAATCCAAGGCCCCAGCTCATACCAAAGGCATTCACACCAATATGGGAAGAATTAACTCCCCACAGTCATAGTAACATATCTCATTGGTTTGCTCGGTACCGTGTCGAAGTTGCCAGACCAGATCAGCTCTAACCATATGAGGTGGCTGCATTTTTCATGATTTATAAGAACTCAGTCACAACTAAATCCAACGTTTTCAGTCTCCAAGCAATCTGTTTGTGACAGAAGCACAAAAGATTTGAGACTTTAATACTCGGATGGGTGGGGTGGGGTTTTAATTCCCTAAATTGTTCTGTGTGGCTCCATTAGGTTAATTTAAATGGGAGAAGTTGCCTCTTGACTTTGACAGACAGATGCTTCACCTGCAAAGTGTGTTCTCCTGCACAGTTCAACGCATAGGTCTTTGGCACTCGCTTGACTCTGAAGAAAGTCTCAAGAGGCCATGAGAGAAACTTTGCATTGGATTAAAGATGGCTAATAAGATGTTTTGACATCTTATCAGGTTATAACATTTAGGGTTCCAGCTGGCTGAGCTAAAGTGGTCTGTTACTCAAATTTTCCATTAGGTTGATTAAGTAGGTCTGGATCACCTGTGGAAGCTTTTGCAAGAAAAGAATGTGGTGGTGAAGGAAAGTATGATATGATTCATGTTTTTGGATGGCTGTGGTTTTCATAGCACCTTTATTCAATATCCCACAGTTCCTGAGCAAATATTTGGTCTTTTATTCTTTGTCCGGATACATGTTAAACTTACACAGTAATGTGAATTTTGGTGAATACCAAAAGGGTGTAAAAGCAAACAAAAAATAACAAAACAAAACAAAAAGTATGATGGTTTTAGAACAAATATAGACAAATGTAAAAGATTAAACATTCTTGTCAGAAGCCATTACAATGCAATACAAATGCTACAAGTAAAACGAACAGACCTATACACAATTTAAGTGCCCGTTTGTACAGTGTGCTTTGCAGCTTGTACTTTGGTGCAATGCCACCACATGTGACCACGTGTGTCCAATTCCGATGAGATAAATAATCACTGGGTAAGGACCTGTCTCTGGATGGAATAGTTGGAAAAAAAAATACAAGGACACTTTGTGATACAAGTTAAGCTAAGCAAGAGCACACATGCCTCTTTTTCCCTAATATACAGACTGCTTTATATAAAAAGTGCAATGTAATGATATACACTGAATTGTTAAAAGTACTATATCCTCTTTTTTTTTTTAAAGCTGTAATAAATTCGTAGTGGTGTCTTTTTGTGCACACAGGCAAAAGTCTGTTTTTCAGGTCAGGACCAGCAAAAGTGCGAGTCTGCAGCAGGATGCAGAGCTGCTGCTCCTTGTTGCGATGTCTCCTCTTGCTCCCACGTTACCACTTCCCAGGGATAGGCACGCCACATTCATACCAGCCTACAAATGGATGGGGCGTACGTCGGCCAATTACTCCAAATGTAACAGGCTCCTGTCTGTAGGCACGGTAAAACCCTGCAAAACAGAAGATATGACTTTACACACTACTAAGGAGTTTATGATTTAAAGCCAGGACTCCATCAACATTTAAGCTCAAATATGTATATGTACATATACAAATAACTGTTTTACTTTATAACTGTATAATTGTATTATATTGTGTAACTGCATGAAAAACAAAAAAAGTGAAGGTGCAAGGTAAAAATGTTTGGTGTGTTGGTTCAGGTTTGAAAATTTTCTGGTAAGGGTTTTAATGATTCTGACAGAGGAGATTGGTGAATGGAGTATCCTGGGTGGGGTTGCTCCAAATCTTTGTGCCTCATTGGAGAAGACTACTTAATAAATCTCCCCAAAATGCAAGAGCAGGGAGCCAATAATCACGGGGAGCTGTAGACTATCTGGTCTGGTCTGTAGACTATCAGCTGTTTCCTCTCTGCTACGATGTAGCTGGGGTACCACGCTGTGCATCCATAAGTTAGAGCAATTCTTTGTGTAAGAGTAGAAGTTCTTGAGCAGAGTATGTTCGTCTTCTGCATTAGAAGAGATACTGTTGGGGGTCTAAGGAACTTGAAAATCCTTTGACATCCTTCACAGGCCCGAGTTCTATGTGGTGCTATCCATCCTGAAATAAATTAGGATTCCTTTGGTCTTTCTCGTGTTAAGACTAAGATCATCTGGACCTCTTCTCTTCCTCCACAAGTGCCTCATGTTTTCACTGATTGCTTTCATGTTGTTTGTGTTGTCAGCTAATTTTATGAAGATGTTTGCAACTGAGTGCGATCCAGTCCTGGGTGTTCAGCATGGAGAGGATGAGACTCAGCATGCCGCCCTGAGGAACACCTGTGTTGAGGATAAAGGTGGAGGATGACTTGGTGTCCATGCTAATGTGTTGGGGTCTGTTAGTTAGAAAACCTTTGATCCACAGACAAGGGGGGAGTTCCAGTTCCCTATGTAGTAGGGGTGGGAATCACTGGTTTGATCACGATACGATATTATATCAATATAGTGATAGAGCGATTCTATGTTTGCCGATATCTCAAATTCAGTCTATGATCTATGATCCTCCGATCGATATGAAACGATATAAAGCAATATAATGAGTGATTGATCTCAATTATTTCCATTCATCATTAAAAGCACCTAGATCATCATTTAAACTTTCTTTATGAATTAATATATAGAATTATGAATTTTATATTATGAATTTAATATATAGTTTAAAAGAAAATATTTTCGAAATAAAATTGTGTTTGATAACTGGTTACTCTATCGATTTTTGTCCGATATTAGGATTTTGGATCGATATCATTGAATCATTGACCATACGATCGATGTATCGATACAAATCGATGTATTGTCCCACCCCTACTATGTAGTAAGAGTGATCAGAGAATGCATTGTTCATCAAGGTAAATGCTTCAATTTTCCACCAAGTGTCAAGAAATCCAGTGAGGAATATTTTGCATGTGTCTAATAAACAGGCTAACAGTCATATCTACTGCCAAGAATGAATCAGTAAAGAAATTAGTGCTTAAAATGAAAGTCAAGCAAATACAAATAGAAAAAAAGAATTGAAATTCATGCATTTAATAGAAAAAATACTCACTGCAAAGTTTATCCATTTAGTCAGATCATTTGCTTAACAAGACCCAAAAGAGTGCCACGTCATAGTTATGGCTATTATGTGTTACATGGGTGGAAATTCTATCCAAATGCATTATTAATTCATAATTTGAGAATGCTCGATAGAAATAACATCACACAGTCATTATAGCAAATTGCTGAGCCTTGTACTGAATTAAGCAATATATCTATGACCTGCTCTATTATTTTTTATAATTCTAGACAAACAACCTAAAGAAGCTGCTACACTTGAGATATGAATATAGCTAAAAATGAAACAATATGTTTAGTCCTTGTTTCATTCTTTAACATTACATTTTGAATGAGGTAATTTTATGCTTTAAATTTCTTATTTAATGTTTAGTCATGCTATTTTTGCTATTTTGAACATTTCTTTGAAAAAAGAAACAACAGAGAACGTCTTGCACTCTAATCTATTTACATCAAGCAGATTACTTATTTGGAGCAAGTCTGAACATTCTTTATTTAATGAAAAAACAATATGGAAACTGGAACTGCCAGGAGGTTACAGCATTAATCAGATCAGTTATGGTAATATTGAAAAAGGCTCAGAGTGATGCAGTAATAAAAAGCACAAGGCATTTGGTCCAAAACATGTAAATCCTTTAACAAGTATTTATTTCAACATTAAGCTGCTTCTGTGTTTATTGCACAGATGAAATCGACTTCGTGGTTCACCGCAGAGCTATTTTGTATTGTAAAAGCCAGATTGCATGGACAAAAAAGGGACACAATATGTTACATCTTACAATAAAACTCACCAATAAAAGCCATGTGTACTGTTTTGTTTACCTTGTGCTGAGGGCAGATTACTTGAGAGGTAGGCTGGCCCTGTCCTTCCATCCCTGTAGGAGTCCACAAACTGGCAATGATCTTCTCCCTGGCCAACTGTATCTCCTATACTATAGAATGGCTCTGCGGGAAGACAAAAAGAACATAATGAGAAAAAAACTCAGTGGCATCAGGGGAATAAAGGTGGAGTAAAATCTAAACCTGGCTTTCATGAGACAAGTTACCTCTTAGACCATCTCCCATGAAGATCTTGTATCGAAGAGAGTTACATAGAACCACACCCACAAACTTCCTGTACCATGTCCGCTTGACGTACTGGCTGCCCTTACAGCTGCTGTGAATGGGGTTATACTTGAAAGTAAAAGGGATCCAGATTGGTTCTCCACCTGAGGAGTTGGGAAAACAGGTTTGTAGCATCAATAATAAGCCAGCAGTTTGAAAATACATACTGTAAGACTCTCTAAGGTTCAACATTTTATTTGCAGGGCATTAAGGAGCAGTAGCTTATATGCTATAATGTTAAAAAATGTGCTACTTGTTTTTGATTGCTGCTTCGGCTCCTTTGTTACATTGCTACAGCACTCTGTTTGAAACACTGTTTTGTCTGCTGTCTCTTTAAGGCCCAAAAGATCCAGTTTGATCTGATTGGTGTGACTAAAGCCTGGCACACTAACTTTTAATCTCTCCCAGAAGTCCTCCTCCAGCGTGTTATGGCCTGTGTCTACTAACCACCCAATGGGAATGTAAAAAGCATATAGAGTTTTTCCATGACTTGGTGTGGTACAGTATGACTCGGTTTTCCATTACAAACAGTACCTTCTCACTGTGGGCAGAATCAGCTGTTTATCAGTGCAGCATGCGTGAAGCTTGTAGTATGCAATGCATGCACCCTAATGCAATCTCTGGTTTTTGTCTGATGAACTTCCAAATGACTTGCGTCACTGTGTGTGCAGCCACAGAAAGTTGTTAACACCCACAAATGATGAGCCTCTCTGACTAACCAATAAATGCAACTTCACTTTGAAATCTGCGCTGCTCTTTATGGTGGCAGAATATGATTCAAAAGGTGTCATCTCCATACAGTCTGCTTACATCAAACAAGACGTAGCAACCAAGTTCATTCGATGGATGTTGCAATGTGCGGCTTGCATTTAACTAAGAAAAAATATTACCATACTGTTCCCACCTCGTGTTGATCACTGTTTTTGTGAGCTGTGCAAAACTACTTATGCAGGTGTGTAAAAATATTTCTCTGGGATGTAGTGCATGAAGGCTGAAGAGACTGGACAACAAATAAATAGTTTAGAGGCAGTCAATTCAGTGGGAAACAATAACTTGCTCTATATTAGGACTTTGTGTTTCACTCCTGTATTAGTAAGAATATCAAAATTTTGGTCATCAAATTATTATAATGAGGGCACATACACACAGTATACTTTTCATTTGAAATATAAACTTGTGGTTGTATTTTTTCCTCACTGCAGTGTCCTAATTCTGGTATTTGAACAATAACCTAATATTGAGAGACTCTGTGTTCTGATAAACTCTTCTGTGCTCTGAGCTGAGATTAGGTCAGCAGCAGCATAGAAAGTGAAATGTGACTCTGTGTTTGGCCCTGTAACGTCTCTTTAAAACTTCAGTGTTACCTGAATTTAGAGCTGTGCTCTCAGTGTACAGACTTACCAGGTGGCCTTTCGATGAGCAGAGGATCATCTGAAAGAAGGAATGTCAACATTTCAGTCAGAATGAAAGGACAGCAGCACATACTTAATGCATTCCCCTGATTATGAAAATGAAGGACTAATGGACCACATAACGCAGGGAGCACATGGTAATATAAATACCTTTTGAATAATGAATGCAACCATGTCAAATTTGTTGTATTTGAATCATTGAATGTTACACATTTATCTGTAGAGTTAGACAAAAAAGAGGAAATTTAATCAAAGCAGTAGTAGTGAACCCTGGTCCTTGTGAGTTTTAGTTGCTCCCTTACACTTCATTTAAATGAATGAGTCACTGAACATGATACATTGTTGGATCTATTAGGAAGGGAGCATCTACAACCTGCAGGACAGGAGCACTCAAGGTCCAGGGTCCCCCAACCCCTGGTTTAAAGTCTGAGCTCTGACCAGCAGGGCATGCCAAAGTTTGTTTTATCTCATTTGCAAACACACCTGATTCAGTGACATAGGTGAGGGTATCGCTGACTGGCCCCAAACCAAACACATTCTTGGCCTGCACTTTGAAGTAGTATCTGAAGGAAAAGAAAAAAAAACATAATGTCGGGATTCAGTGAGGAATTGAGCATGTTAAGTGTTGCAGCTGGAATAGACAATGAGCGCAGCAGATGACCTGGTATGTTTTAGTTAGCCTGATCCAAGAGTCCTCCACTTTAGACCTAGAGTGTTTAAACAAAAAGAAATGGCTATTTGTTGAAGGGCGTGGAAGAGAGGGGGAGAGGAGAGTAAAAGTTATTGAGAGTGAAAAGCAAATCAAAGCGAGGCAAAGAAAAATAATGAATGACACAGATATGGGAAAAGAGAAGCGCAGAAATAAAGGTATGAATGCTGGGAGAGAATGAAAACATGTGTAGAGTATCCGAGAGACAATTTTCTCATCAAGAGCTTTGTGTGTCAGACACTTTCGTGCCAAACGGCAAAACAAAGTCATGCACTAAGCAGGCTTTGTCTCTGCTCCTATCACTCAGAAAACAACAGTAACAACTTCAAGAGATTTTCCACTGCAAAAGGCGCACGAATAGACGTTTTTTGTCTATCTATGAAAAGGTCACATACAGTAAGTTCATGGTCCATTGCTTTCAACCCAAAGACTTTCATCACATGCAACCACAGAGTCTGGATCTAATCACCATGACCATGTGATGAAACTGACAAAAATATGTCACAGAGAGGGAGTCCAGAAAGCAATGCAGCTGCATAAAGATGATGTAATGAATGAGGGAACAGAGGGAGAAACTGGAGTGGGTCGCAAAAGAAGGGACTGTGAAGAGAAACCAGAGAAAAATGATGCCTCAAGACAATGAGCAAATTAAACTTGATAAACAGGTAAGTTTCAGCTCCATGTAGAATGAAATTCTGCACATGAAAATCCAGCCAAACCATCTGATTCCCAGATTATAAAACAGATGAGCTGATAAACGTGGAAATGGTCACACTTTTACACAGAGAAATAAGACTGAAGGTAATAATGTTTATGATTTGATTTCTTAATTCTCGAATTATCATTTCTCAAAACAACACTTTTATCTGTTAAATACATCCCATTTTGTTAACCTGGAGCATAAATTGAGATCATTAAATGACTTGTCTGGTCTTATCAAATTTAAAAAATGACTTTGTTTTTAAGTATTACATTAGAGAATTTGAAATCATATAATTTTAAGCTTTGTGAGAAAAAATTCTTTTTGTCACTATATAGTTCTAGATATTACAATTATAAGGTCCAGCATTTCCTTTTAAGCCTGTTATATATCAGTATCAAACATCATCTGCATCCAAGGCTCTTTTTTGTTTTTATACATGCATCAATGACAACATTGGTTGAGGGTATGAAGACATCTTAAAAAGAAAATAAAAATAGGGCTGCCCTACGAAAAAATACAGTAACTAAGTGTATAATTCAGACAGTATGTATTTGAGGATATGTGAAAAAATTATTATTATTCAATTTTTGTATCACTTGGATGATAGAGTATAAGAGTATTTGTATATTTTTCTCCACTGGTTGATGTTAATATGCAACAATGTCTGATCTATCCACCTTAAACCTCTATATCTTACTGAATGTCTTAACAAAAACTGTGAAAATCCTGACCCAGGCCATGTAAGACATGCTTGTGGAAACTCTAACAACTGAAGCAGACTGCAACGGGTGTATGTGTGAGTAAGTGTCAGAGAAAATGTCCTGTATTTACGTTCCGCTGAATTTTCCAAGGACTCAAAAGAGTTTTACAACATGTCACATCAGTATCAGAATCAGTTTCTTAGCCTGCCTCTGTTTTGCCGAACTGATTTACTTCACTGTGGAAGCTTTTCTCAGCTCTATAGCAGCCAACTCACAATCCGCTTTGATCAGCATCAGCCTGGTTTGATATGCATGCTATAAATCACACACAAACATGCAGGACAGATCCAGCTGCTGTCACACGGATAAAGGTCAGAATAAAAAGTCTTGCATCCAAGCAAATCTCTGTAAAATCAGATTCTTGCTTTTCATGATTCCCATGTGTGATATGAAATGATGCTGTAAATCAATTGGAAGTGCACGCATTAACCTCACTCCAAGCATACAGTGATGCATGTAGTGTACAGTGGCAGATATGTTACCTAGAGTTAGGCTTGAGATTCTCCACAGGCAGATGTGTCCCACTCGAAGTTCTGGAGGACCACCGGTTGTTAAGAACATCATCATATGAAGCGCTGTAGACCATGTAGCCTGCAGGGAAGAAGGTGAAAATAAATGCCAAAGGTTAATAATTATTTAAAAAGGATCATGCATTTAAAATATATATATTTAAAAATATTTCATTTTTTTAATCCAACACAGGAATATACTGAGGTTCAGTACAAAGGAATGATTGTTAAATCTTTTTTTTAAGAAAGGCCCATGTTTGTCCTTTTGTTGCCATAAGTGATGTTTCCTACTAGGCACGAGGCAAAACATCAAAAAGTAGCAGATGCAATTTTCATAGAATTTCTGTGCAAATGACGACAGAAGCTGCTGTGTCCTTGGATTCTAACTCACTGTTACGTTGCTGTTTCATATATCATAAACCAGTTTGTTGAGTTATGGATTAAAAAATGCACCATACCATTTCCACAGATTTCTAAAAAGATGTAATACATCTTATACATTTAACCCTTTTCGGAAACACTGTAGTTCAGATTTTTTTTCTGAAAATCGTTTTAATTGTCTTCTAAGCTCTTTGGCTCTGTCTGTTTTCCTCACCTCCACAGGCATATTAGGCATATAATACAGGCAATTCAGTGAGTAACCCGAGCTCACACAGACCTCGATCATTTACTTTAAAACTACGGAAAGCAGCTCTGCACATCGAACTACTGTTTCAATTGGACTTTTGAGTTTGCTTTCTGTTTTTAGTGGAGCCATACCAACACAGCTGGCTTCTCACAGCAGAGAAGGGGAAGTGCGGGCCACTTTCTTTTTTCTATCCTTTTGGATTTCCACCCCTTTTCCATTTTACATAAACTACAGTTTTCAAAGAGCATCATGCATTTGCCAGCAGCCTATGCGATCTGCACAGAGTACCTTTCCATACTCTGGATATAAATTTGTCACATGTTTCCCTGAAAATTAAGCTGTTGAACCAAATCCAGTACTTATACTCCATGAATGACTCTGCCCAAAGCTTTCAAGGAAAATTCTTCCAGGATCACAGGCAAATGAAACCATGAGTTTGTTTCAGGTGGAAGATTTACATTCACAGCTGCTTGCATCCACTTGATGTAAAAGCTTAGATCCACCAATGAAAAGCATGGTTGTGCAATCACACCCTTAATATTATACAAACACTTGGGACACATGTTTTTAAAGTGAAAGGTATGGGCAAAGCAGTTTATTCAGATTCTAGAAAGGAAAATGGTTACAGCATAAAACATGTTAGGGCAGCAACTGGGTCATGGTGTGTTTTAATGTATGTTAGACAATAATGAAACTCTATGGCACAGGGAAATAAACTAAACCTAGCGTCAAATATACTTTGGTTTTCATATTTTTGGCAGTTTGTTGAGAATAAGAGATGGATAGTGGAAACCCAACATTTTCTTACCCAAACTAATGGTCAAAAGACAAATGAAGTCCAAAATGAGCATCAAGACAGCTAGTTAGGAGAGAATAAACACAAAGAACAGATGAAAAGAGAGGAAGAAAACACCATGACAGCACACCATCTATCTGTTTTCTACATCAGAGAACTAAACCTTCCACAGCATGACCAGGAGCTTGTGTTTGTCTGCCAAAGGAAACACACTGACTCCCTATCTGGCCAGACTCTTACCCCTGATAGTCCACACAGCCTCGTACAGTAGGCTGCTATCTTTTTTATTACCTCTTTTCCATATGTCAGCTTCAGGGTCAGACGATTCCTGCTTTTCCATGTGAAACAGTGAGAGTTGAGCAACCCTCGCCCACGTGTTCAGTGGAATCGCATGTTTATTAACGACAGACTGCTGGAATGAGTTCTTAAAATGTGAATCCAGAGGGATGCTGGTCATATATTAAGCATATATGTTGAACCACAACAGGTGACCTTTTTCCTTTTCCTAATAAAACCATATTAATAGTAGTGATGCCCTAGGGGGGGAGGGGATTTCCCTAGCTGGATATATGAGAAGGTTACCAACAGACATGTTTTCTACCAACAGTGCTTTGATATGATTTAACAGGCACCCAGCGCTGGTTATGTAATGACATCTGCCTGTTTTTAACTGTCAGCTTCGGAGGAGAGCCATCATGTCAAAAGTTTGTATTTCACTCAGAAAGTAGAGAAGCCAGAGGTATAAGAACCAGCTGACAGCTAGGAAGGAAAACTGTTTTATGGATAGAATATCTTTCTACTGTGGATGCTGACTTCTCATTATACAACAAACACCTTTGAAAGTGATGACTGACTGTGGATGTAGCCCTAATTATAACATCCTACTAAAGATAGAAGAGATTTCCACTAAAAAACCCATTTAGTTCAAATCATTGTGACACCTGCAAGACCTGCACATCTTAAAGAAAACTTTCTTGAGGTACTTGGTTCTAAGTACTGGAGAAACATTTCTTACCTGAAACCATATCATCCTTCAAGGGGCGGGCCCAGTCTAGGATGATAAAGGAGTGGCAGCCTTCCATGGCGACCACAGTGAGGTTATGAGGCTTGTTTTTAGGAGGCTGTTTCTGATTGGCTGCTGGACTGTCCTTCTCCAGCAGGTTTTCCAGGACATCAACCTGAAGGTACTCTAGCGCCTCTGTTAAAGAGCAAGGAGCACCTGGGTCCTTCTGGATGTAGTTCACATAAGGAGCTGAGGACATAAATGAAGTCATTAATTACCTTTTTATGCATTTGAATCATATTTTATTTGATATTAACAATTTATGATTAAAAGAGTTAAAATAACTGAAGGGTGCAAACAAGAAGAAATGAAAAGACACTGCAACCTTTCATGTTATTCCAATTAAATTTTACCCATAGTGTTATAATATCAGGCAGGATGTTTTAATGTTTAGGCCGATCGGCAGGCCTATGACCTGTTTGCATTAAGTAATACATCACCTGTCTATTCACAAAGTGCATGTAAGAGTTTATTTCTCTTCAGTTTCTACATATCCAGGATCCATAGAGGCTCACACATGGAAGCTCCACGTGTTTTCTTTGGTCATGTATTACTAAAATCTTTTAAAAACTGGTCTCCAAAGTCAGGCTGTTTTCTTGTATTCGATTAAAAATTCCAATCCAAAAGCAGTGAAGGAAGCTGCTGTCTGCAAAACTGACATGGATAAATGGGAATCAGTATGAGAGTAATTCATGTAATGTTAGCTCATATAGAACTCAAA
Organism: Craterocephalus amniculus; assembly: GCA_036024015.1. NCBI lineage: Eukaryota > Metazoa > Chordata > Actinopteri > Atheriniformes > Atherinidae > Craterocephalus > Craterocephalus amniculus. The sequence continues at coordinate 3,386 of JAVQJG010041796.1, read as the reverse complement.
CCAAGTCTGGACAAATAATGAGATGCAGACGTCTCTGCTGGATGCAACCGTCAAAGAATGTTAGCAGACTTGCAAGCCGCTTCGTTTACCTGAGATATATTAAACTAATAAAAATGGAAGAGGAAGTCTCCAAGTGGAGTCAACAGAGTCTTATCCCTCTGCTGAGGTCAGCACTTAACTTTTATGATTTCCATTTTTTTCACTCTGGAGAATAATGGCTTTCAGATGGCTTAGTGAGGTGTGCAGTCAAAAGATAGCAGCTGTTTACCATGATAGATGGAGTACACGGGAGCCATGTTATAGTCTAATTATTCATTTTAAATAGATAATGCAAGTTTTGGTACTGTACTGATAAAGACATGGTCATAAATTTGTACTTTTAAAAGGTTTCTAATGAAGATCATGAACATAAATACTGAAAAGCTGCATTCAATTTGTCAGTAAGCAAAAAGTAAAACCATTTACAAAGAAGCTCAGAGCATCATGGGCTTAACTACATCCAGAGTAGAACTGTATGAGGCTCAGAATCAGTGAAATATTGTATTTCATGATAACAGCTGCATCTTCACTGTTTTAAATTAAAGAGGTACACTAGTCATTTCAAATGTCAAAGGAAATTTTCCCACCATGGAGAGTTTGACAAAAACAAAGAGAAAACTGAGCATCAGCTTGTAAATTCCAACTGATTTGCAGATTCAGATTTTTTGTAGAACTGGATTTGGGGACAGACATCGAAAAAATGTTGTTTAATCTTAAGGTGCTTATTATTCACCTTAGATTCCCCTGAAAATATGATCATTTTACATCTTGGACCTGGTTATTTAACTGGTAGGTATGTAAAATAGTCAGGTATAACCAGATTAAAAACATTATGAACAAAACTGACAAACCTTTATCGAATTAGGGTTCTTGGTTTCGATATCATTTTGATACATTGCAGACTGTTTAAATTGCTTGGAATGCCATAGTTTCACTGATGCTCTGAGAATAAAATGAATTTATTGAGGGAAATAAGCAATACATTTATTGAATATAGTACAACGAAGTGAATAGCCTTCAATTCTCAGGCCCCTCTCTTATGCAATGAGCTTGTTTGGGTTTATACACATTTTTTTTTCTAAAATTAAGCTTTTGCCTGCAACCCTGTGCTTGATCAGGATAGGGATCTGAATTACAGAGAATATTCGGTGCAAAACATATTTTTTAAATTGGCCTCATGTGGATTGGATTATAAATAAATAATAATGAAGCGGATTAAATTGGGTTGTGGCTAAGGCTCCTTAGACAATATTTTTGTGAACTGCTGCTGATGAAATGAAGCTGAATTAAACTGGGCTATTGCCAGTAAAGGTCCATGCACTGGTATAAAACAATTCCCAGCCTTAAAAACCCCTCTGAGTTTAAAAGTTTGGAAAAATGTTTTAAATGTGTTCATACAAAGTAAAGTGAGCTGATGAAAACAAAACTGTAAGTTAACAAAAAAGTAAGTCCACAGAACCTGAACGAAGTGTCCATGAGCTTTATATGACATGCTAATTGAGGTGTGTTTATACTGTAGTTTTTCCTTTTCTGGAACAAATTATGTCTGTACAGTCTGAGAAAGTCTTGTATTTATGAGCTATTTATAAAAGGTATTACCAAGACAGCCAAGATCCAGAATCAAAAACATTACTCCTCTATTAAAGCAGACTGAGCTATGAGCTATTCAAGATATAAAGCATTGAGAAAGCCTCAACAAACACATGACACACACAAAAAAAACAGGACTTACAGCACTGTTCTAGGCAATCGCTGGATAAACAGAAAGTGAAATATAGGTACTTTCCCTTTTGGATGAAAGATGGCTTCAATATATCAGATAAAGATTTGACTTATTATGTGATGATGTCAGTTATGAAAAACAATCCAGTTTGTCTAGGAGATGCTCATGTATAAATGGTCTGAAGTTCATATTAAATCATACTCCATTATTCACATTGAAAACCCAAAATCTGAGGTTAGAATTACAAAGCCAACTTTTGGAAACAATAATATCTGGTCCTATTTATGGCAGTGGAGCAATTGCTGTAAGCAGACACTAATATTACTTTGCTTATATGAGAAGCCGTTTTTTGTTTAGTTTTTTTGGTACAGTAGGCCATGAACACTCAGACACAGGTAGGTGTATTTTTTTTGTTTAACAAACTACTGACTACATCTTTATCTCTGGATGGACCTTTGATATTTTTCCACTCAGTGCATCAAATCAGCAAATGTCTGAAAATATGATTTCAGGGGCCAATTTCCTATTTCTGCTGCCCATCAAGTGCTGCTAAAGCCCAAAATGCAACAAATATTCTTGTGTAAAACATTGTAAAATAGAAAAATGGGCTGATTTTTCTGTACAAATCATGCTTGCAAATTCTTTGTTAATCTTCAAAAACGTTTACTGAAAGAACATCTGTTGTTGTTTATGATGAAGGAGATTTTTACAAGAAAACAATATTGAGTGGAAAGAGAGGGGGAACTTTTTATGTATCAGGTTAGATTAATCACCGACTCGACATTTTTTTGTGAAATAATCCACTTGATGTGTCTGAAAATAGGTAAATAGTACAGGGAACCATTTAAAATGGAAAATAGTACTTTTTGCTTTAAAGACAAGAATAAGTAGATTAACACACAGTTAAGTCTCTGGTTACCTGTGAAGCGCTTCTTCCCACTGATATCAAACTCGGACAAAGGACCTTCGTTGAGTGGTCTGGTGTGCTGCTCCGGAGCTGGAGTCGTGGTGGTAGTGGTTGTTGGAGTAGTGGAAGGCAGCAAGGTAGTCTGGACAATCATCTCATCTAAGAACCATATGTGTCAATGAACCTTTGATTAGAGTTACAATATTACCTACAAACCTGCTCAGTTTCATTAATCCTTTTTAAGGGTTGCAATAACTGTAATGAGCGTAAGACCAGTTTAATTAATTGTGGACAGATGTATGAGCTCCCTTTTAAAAAGATTCAAAACTCAAAGCTTTATTTTTGCTACCCATATTTTCCACGTGTGGCACAATGACTATTTCACAAGTCTCCAAAGCTAACAGATGTGTAGGCTTTCAGTGGGTGAAATTAAATGAGCTTTCCTCTTTTCATCACAGTTTCTGTCCCGTACTTCTCCAGTGGACCTTGGCATTACGTCATGGTCTACACACACATGCAACCAGCTCAGCACCAGAGCAGGAGAGCAGGAATATTTGACTTTTCAAGAAAACGTAAAACAAAGAAAATGTTGCATGCATTTAAAGCTGCAGTCTACAACTCTGAGATGAGAGCGAACTTAGCCTGAAATTTTGAACAGACACAAGTCTCACGTCACTCCCCCTCCCTTCCTGCTGCGCTCAAGTCCTGCCTCCAACT
>JAVQJG010041791.1:0-11058 GCA_036024015.1 Craterocephalus amniculus | reverse complement strand
TATTTTTCTATTTTAGGTTTTAAAATGTAAATATTTTCCTATTTATGATGTAGATATTTGTGGAAAATAATTTTTTCTCTTAGGAAGTCTGTAGTTTCAAAACTAATGACAAGAATATTTGATCTAAAAGGATATTACTGGTACTTTTAGAGTGATTATGTTGTGGAAATTCACTGCAATAATAATGAAAAAAAAGATAAATCCTGCATTTGTCACATTATCTAGATTTCAAATTGTTAGTTGGTTCTTTTTCATTTTAAGCTGTGTTATTATAAGAGTCATTGTAGAAGGTCCAAAGAGCCACTTGTGGCTCTGGAGCCGCAAGTTGCAGACCCCTGCTCTTGATGTTGCACCAGGTCAACCATTAGTTACCATGTCAGTGAGTTCATAAAAAACATTAATAAATAAAAAAAATTGATTATTCAGTTTTAATATATTCTTTTTAACCTGCAACATTTCTTTAACAGGATTCTCTCTGGAAACGGGACACCACATCCTAAGCCGGGGTAACCTGACTGTGGTTGCCGGAGCACCCAGAGCCAACCACACGGGAGCTGTGTACCTGCTGGGGATAGGAAGCGGAACCTTCTCCACTCTCCAACACCAACACACTCTGACCGGGACAGGACTGGCATCCTCCTTTGGATACGCCGTGGCTGTGGCTGATCTGAATGGTGACGGGTAAGGATCACTGGTCACTCGTCAGGTTGATTTTTCAGCATAGATTTTACAAACCATAAAAAAGTGTTTTTTTGATGCTGATAAATATCCCATCGATGTTTAAGATGGCAAGACATAGTTGTGGGAGCTCCTCAGTTCTACATGAAGGACCAGCACATCGGAGGAGCGGTCTATGTCTACATCAACAATGCAGGGAAGTGGGACAAAGTCAGCCCTGTACGTCTAAATGGAACCAAAGACTCAATGTTTGGACTGGCAGTGGAAAACATTGGGGACATTAATAAAGACTCATATCAAGGTCGTTCAGCTGCTTTTGCACTCTAATTTTTTTCAGTTCTTTGTTTTAACAAGTGCCGTCACAAACAGTTTCTTTTTATCTTCTCGTGCAGACATTGCTGTTGGAGCTCCGTATGATGATGACGGAGCAGGAAGAGTCTACATTTATCATGGCTCTGCACAAGGGATCAAAATAAAATCTGCACAGGTTTGTCGGTGATTTTATCAGTAGCTCAGAGGTTGGTGTTTGTGCTTTAAATTTCGTTTTTCAGTGGAAAAGCTCCAAAATCTCATTGTTTACAAGTTACTCAGTGGATAACATTTTGGAACCACTAGCAGCTACAGAGGCAGATATAAAACACACATCAAAGTAATAGTTTTAGGATTTAATTTGTGAGTAAAACACAAAAAGCCTAACTGGATTATAAAGCAGATCTTAGCCTTTTACTCCCACTGAAATCCTCTGTTTATCTGAACTTGAGCTGAAGGCAGGAATATTTTGCTGCCTCATTGGACAGATTTCCATAATGATTGTTTTTCCCTGTATTTCAGTTCCTTTCAGGAAAACAGCACAACATTCAGTTCTTTGGATATTCTCTGGCAGGGAACATGGACCTGGACAGTAACTCTTATCCAGACCTGGCTGTAGGCTCTCTGTCAGATGCAGCTTTAATATACAGGTAAACATGTCCTTACACGTTACATGTGCAATTGATTTAAGCCAGCAAAATATCAATGACCTACTTTTCCTTTAGGGCGAGACCAGTCATCAGTATTAGCACAAGTGTCACAACATCTCTACAGGAAATTGACCTTGCAGATAAAACCCGTGGTGACAGCATTTGGTGCGTGTTCTGGTTTTATTAACTTCAAACAGTTCACACCGACCAAGCTTTTTGTATGCTTTAAAAAAACAACATATTTTCTCTCCATAGCTTCGATGTAAAAGCATGCTTCAGCTACACAGCAAACCATTCATCTTACAGCTCACAGCTAGGTATGTACGGAAGGAATTGCTGTATGGATACTTGAAGGTTAAGCTGTTTTCATATACATATTTTAATTTCACGCCCCAGCTATCAGCTATTTAGTCGAGGCAGATGAAGATCGCACGAATCAAGGGCTGACCTCAAGAGTGATGTTCCTGAACAAATCCCACACCGAGTCTGACTACCAGTTTAAAGGCACCATGACCCTCCGGGGCCCAAAGAAGGAGAGCTGTGACGTTATAAAAGTCCAACTCAAGGTAAAAGATATCTTTCACTTATTCCCATTACTGTGTGTGGGAGTCAGGAATAGCAAATTTTGTTTCCATCAGAATTTACTGCAGGATGTTTTTAAATCAAAGTAGCTTTTAAGTGTGTGTAAAAATAGTTACATTCTATTATAAACATATTATATACCGTTTTTATTTATTTTCACAGGACAACATTAAGGACAAGATGCACAGCATTCCCATTAAGGTGTCTGCAGATGTTACTGAACCGAAACTACAGAAAACCAGAAATGGCCTCCCGCAGCTAACGCCCATCTTAGACATGTATCAGCCAAGCCAAGCTGTCGCTCAGGTAAACTGCATTTTTGTTTGGTTTTTTATAAACACACGCACATTTTATCATTTTAATGAGAAAGTTTGTATGTTATTATTGCAGGTCAACTTTATAAAGGAGGGATGTGGCAAAGATAATGTTTGCCAGAGCAACCTGGACATGGAGTATAGTTTATATTACAGAAAAAAGGGCCAGGATGGCTTTGAGCCACTTGAAAGGTAAAACAATATCTCAATATTACTTAACTACTACATCATGCAAGGCAAGTATATTTGTATAGCACATTTTCAGGTTCAAGACAATTCAAAGTGCTTTAAATAAAATATTAAAAAGCATAAAAACAAATGAAGAATTACTGTAAAACCCATTTAAAACACAAACATAAAATTATTAAAAAGATTAAAAGCAAGATAAGTTAAAATATACTGTGCAGATTTCAGTCATAGGTAAATGAAAAGCACTGTTTTGAACCTGGATTCAAAAGTTTAATTTAATTATTTTAATTTAATTAAATCACAAATATTTATTTGCTGACAATAACAACGATTAAACTTGACAATTTTCTGAACTGCTTGTTATTAACCAGTTTTTTTCCAAACCGAGTCTGAGTTTGCGGTTGTGTGTATTTGCAGAGGGAACAGCATCCCTGAGTATCACTTAAATTATGAAAAGAAGGACTTGGCGCTGCTGGTGACAGTGAAAAACCCGAATGGCGACGACGCCTATGAGGCAAAGCTTGTGGGACGTTTCCCAAATACCCTGTCATACTCGGGAGTCCGCTCAAGTTCCCCAACAGTAAGTCTAAAAGGCTTCATGTAAAACAACGCAGAAACAGCTGATGATGGAAAATGATTGGTCTGTGGATGATTTGTGCAACTTTTGGTTAGAACGTGAGTAAACTTGCAGCCATACGTGTCTGTCTGGGTAACATGAACCTGTATGGGATGTTTCGACATGTGCTGATAGGTGAACATTTTAGCGCCCCCATATGGTGGAGTCCTGCAGGTTTTTGTGCTTTCAAGTTTATGCACAGTGTCTTTTTGATGAATTAAACAATGTATCCATTCAGATGTTCAAATTTGCTGTTTTTTTTCCCCACAGACAAATAACCCTTTAAAATGTGAAGCCAAACATAACGTCTCTGAAGCAGAGTGTGAGCTGGGAAATCCTTTTAAGAAAAACTCAGAGGTACACAATCACCACATGTGCTCGTTTTACCACTTTGCTCTCGTGATTTAGATGTAAGCAATGTTTTCTCGGTTTTATTTCTTAAGATTGCCTTTTACATCATCCTGAGCACTGATGGTTTGACTCTCAGCACCACTGACATAGAGATTGACCTGGAGCTCCAAACGTAAGTCGCAGCTGATGTCATCAGCTTTGTTGTGATCACGTTGCTCTTTGACAGGAGTACTGGGTTCATTCGATCAGCTGTATAATCGCTGCTTGATCCACAAAAGATAAGATTCTTATTTTCTCTGACTGAAGTAAAAAAGTATAGTATTCAGATTTACTGTTTTTTGTGTTACATTGATGAAATCTCAGGTGACTTTTCAAGAAAAATGCAATTATTTGAGAAAACTAAAATCTCTAGCACAGGGGAAAGTTTGTTTTATTCTTTTATATACAGTATATTGTTGATGTTTTTTGCTAAGGACAGTCAAGGATCAGTTTGTCATATTATGTAGCAATAATGACACCACCAGTACATGGGGATTGAACACAAACATTGACAAACACAGCATGAAAAACAAAATACTTCTTTTTCAGGAATATTCTCTTGAAATTTACAGTTTTAATCTCTGACTGTCTATGTTTTATTGTAAGTTTTTGGTAGTATTACCCCTACTCTACCTGCACATCATAATGTACTCGATTGTATGTGTTTGTTTAATCAGTATACATTTTTTATATCTACTTCAGGACCAGTGATCAAGATATTTCCCCTTTGAAAGTTAACATCAAAGTGATCATTGAATTGCCGTTGTCAGTCAGCGTGTAAGTAAATTGCTGCATATTTTCTACAGAACTGTTTGACTACACACACTTCATACACAGCACACTGAACACAGCTACGTGTAAGGTAAAAATTTCTGCTTCTTTTAGTAAAGCCAATCCCAGCCACGTCTACTTTGGAGATGTTGTAACAGGCGAAAGTGCAATGAAGACAGAGGCAGATATCGGAAGTTTGATTAACTACACTTTCACAGTAAGTTTACTTTTTCTCTGTTTTATACAGTTATCATACAAGTTTAACATGACATTTTTTCAATAAATGAATTTCTTCTTCAGATAAACAACGTATGGAAGTCATTGGCGCCTTCTGTCAGTGCCTCTTTGCACATTTATTGGCCCAAATCTATCAAAAACGGGAAGTGGCTTCTGTACCTGGTGAAGATCACCTCGAAAGGGCCACATAAAATCTACTGCTCGCCAGAGGAGGAGATCAACCCTCTCAAGCTCAAAGAGGTTGCAGTTAACAAACTCTATGTAACATCAGCACTGGCTCAAAGTTTAGACTGACTCTTAATACTTCCTTTTGTGTTGGATTAATGTGTGAAACTGTTTCATCAGGACTCCTCTATGTTCCTGACAAAACAAGAATCAGAGGGCAAAGACAACAGCACTGCCAGAAAAATCTCTTTTTCCAGTAGCAGAATTAATGTTTTGGTAAGTCTCGGTGTTGATTTTTACACGCAGTGAATTTATTTCTCTATGTTTTATAAACAAGGCAGTTTGATATGTAAGCGCTCACTCGCTTCTCATTGTAGTCCTGTGAACAAGAAACCCAGTGTGTGGAGCTAAAGTGCCCCCTGCAGGGGCTTGATGGTACAGAAATTAAACTGAGGGCACGTTTGTGGAACTCCACCTTTACTGAGGTAATAAAATGCATTTCCATGTGTATCTGCATTATGTCATCGTTAGGCTGGATCTCCTGATTCCTGCTTGTGTGTTTATACAGGACTTTGCTCATTTCCACACCACGCACTTGGTTGTGAAGGCTTCACTCAAACTTCATACTCAGGCTCCGAACATGATCCTGAAATCTCCAAACTCAAATGTATGAAGGTCATCAGCTGAATAGGATTAAAAGCACAATTAGGAGTTTTTAATAATATCTCTTCTGGTGTCTTGGTTTTACTGACTCTGATATTTTGCAGGTGACGGTGTCTGTGTCCCCTGACGGGGAAGTAGCTCCGTACGGTGGGGTTCCCTGGTGGATCATACTGGTGGCGGTTCTGGCAGGAATCGTGATTTTGGCACTGATGGTGTTTCTGCTCTGGAGGGTGAGTGTGGAAACTGCCTCCCTCTGTGGATGGACAAAAGGTGCTCATGCATCACGTAGGTGGCAGAACGATGCACCTGTGAAATTGGAAGTTGATGCAGATATTACTTTTAGATGTACTGCCTATTTAAACATTGTTGCAGATAATATACATGTCATTGTAAGATGAGGCATTGAGTGATGGTTTAAGGGAACATAACAGAATTTAAGGTGTTGCCTCAAATACAAGATGGCTGTCTAACTAAGCAGCTCTATGTGACGACTCGGAGAAAAGATCCCTCATCTAAACGTGGAATCATGGTGGTGGTAAAAAGCCAACAACAATTTTAACCATTTACAGTAGATAAATAGGGTGTAGGTTTTAATGTTATGGACGAAGGGCGTAGTTTAAGCTGGCAGGAAGCAACTTTGTGGCGAGTGTGTTTGGATTATGCACAGCTGATCATAAACCTCTTTGTTATAATCTGGTGTGTAATCCACTTCTTGTAGAATTTAACCAGACATTTGACTTTTAAACTTTCTGTTTAAGGTCATGCATTTTTAATTCTTCACATCTAAATTTGTAGAGGATGTTTGCATTTGTTGTCTTTTCATTTTACTTTTAGTGTTTAGTTGACAAACGGATGTGTACCTAAGGTAGCTACTGAAAACAGTCAACCATTGTTCAGTTGTTGGGATGCGGTACTTAGCTTAGAGTGTTAGTTATCAATTTTCATTTTTTAATTAGAAAAATAAAAGTTTCTAACAGAAAAGGTTGTATATTGTTGGGAAGTTTATACAGATAGTCTGCAATAGAATCAAACAGTGTTAAAAGAAAAGACACAATTTCAGAAAACAATATTTATTGGTAAATAAATGTTGAGTTTATGTTAAAATCGCTTCTGTTAGAAATGATGTGAAAATATTATTTGAAAAAGCTGCAAAGAAGAAAATAGATTTTTAGATGATATTTGACGATCGCTTCTGATCTCTACTGGTATTAGTCCTTCATGAAATGCATCATCATCTGGATGTTAACTTATGACAGTACTTTTAACTCCTGCCCACCCTTGCTCCTCCTCAGTGTGGTTTCTTCAAGAGAAAAACTAAAGAAGAGTTTGCTGCTGCATATCATCAGGCAGAGATCCATCCTCAGCCCTCTGACAAAGACAAACTCTCTACTGAGGCCTGATTTATCCTCTGAACAGGGGTAAAGTCAGCTTGAAGTGTGATTTGTGTCTGCAGCTGCTGGCTAACTCACTTTCAAACTTTACAAACCTGCTGACTTGAGACAGAAAAATTCAACCCGACACATATTGTACCGATGACACAAGTTATTTGGACAATTTAACATAAAAAATATTTCACTGACATTCAGCTTACAATGAACTCTTGTCAGAGATTTTGTTCCCTCTGCATGAGAGAACAAATACATTCTCAATAAGTTCTTTATGCAATATGTGTCCCTGAATTTTACCAAGAAATTAATGGGTTTTATGCTGCAAAATTTTTTTTGTGCGCTGCAGATGCTTCTCCTGTCATTATTTCTGCTACTAAGCTATGTAAAAATGCAAAGCATGCTTACTGTCCCTGCCCATCTCCTCTCTGTTTGTACATTTTGCATGAATACTGTTCAGTTTTAAACAATTGGGGTTTAAATTTCTCACCCATCTAGTGCGGATTCTTCAGACGCTCCAAACAAGACGACAGCGTCCCCCGATACCACGCGGTGCGGATCAGAAAGGAAACGCTCCAGTACAAAGATGGAAAAGTCAAACTTGATCCGTTTGAAAGGAAGCAGTGGATGACGAGCTGGATTGACAACGAAAGTTACTCGTGAAATTTTCTCTGTTCAGATTTAGAAAAGTAAGATGACCTGCTTCTCTTAGTTTGTTCCAAAAATACACTGAACTCTCAGTTTGTGAATATGATGCATTATAGTATATGGTGCATGGTGGCATTATACTAAATTCATTCCAGGGATTATTTGGATTCAAGGTTTTGAATTTTTACACTGTATGAATAATTGAATATTTTTTGTATGTGCTGTATATATTTGAAAACTTCTGCACAATTTGTATTTATTTTTTTATATGAAAAAATAATGCATCCAAAGCTTTTTTTAAAAAAAACTACAAAAACTACTTTACTGCTGTTCGTAGAGCTGAATTGTCTTAAAGCCTAAAGGTCTATGCAAGGAAGGTACAACTAGTTCACTGTAATATGAATGTGAATCAGTGTGTTTTTTTCTATCTTTGTGTGCCTAGCTTCAGAATTTTCCAACAAAAAGGCTCCTTTCTCAGAGTTAAAACAAATTTTGGTACACAATCATGTTAAAAACGTACGCTTAGATTGTTTCTTCCCCTTGTGTCTCATTGTTGTGGCATTGAGGTAGCACCCACTGTACTGTAGATCATCACTGAAATGTCTCTTTTTGTTCAATGAGGAATTCAAAGGGAAAATGTTGAAAAACAATACATGTAATTGTTGGGCTAAATTGCTGTATTGTGAAATATAATAAAATGCTTAAAGGAGGCTTTACCAGTTGTATATTATGTGTCAAGTTATAAAGATAAATAAATAACTATTCAGAAAGTAATAAATATAGTTGACCTGAGAAAAATATTCATTATGTCATACAGGGTAAGCTGATGACCATTGCCCCCATTATAGCCGTATTTTTATATTTACCGTTTGGATTTATGTTTACGGTTACTATCATTTTAATTTTCACTGTAATTTTAAGGTTTAATTAAACTTTAATTTAATTTTAATAATCCCGGGTATAAAAGGTAAGCCTTTTATACCCAGTCATGTGACTGGCCAATTCATGCCAATTACTGTTCCCCTGTTCCAACTTTTTTTTAAAGATGTGCAACTGAAATGAAACTCAAAATTAGCTCAGTGACAGCTTTTTTTTAACCTGGGGTCCTCCTTTCTTTGGTGTCAAATCCCACAGGTGTTTTGATGCAAGTTATTGCGCGATTTTGGGATTATCCCGCAAGATTTGGACACAGACAACAGGACAGAGACACCAAAACATAGCGATGTAATTTCTCCTCTATAATACGTTGTCAGACACTCACTGAGACTATCAGAGCACTTCAGTGTGGAAAAAAAGGGCAAACTTAGATGCGGGACGCGTTGCCCGATATACATCCTTAGCTGTGCTGCTAGCTGCCTGCCCAGCTAAATACTGGAGCAAACTTGAAAATTCCTTTTTCCATCACTCACATGTATGAAAGGGAAGATGACAACAGACCCCAGGTTTAAAAAAAAGCTAAATTCTCCTTTAATATTGTTCAGATTTATTAACATTTTAATCAGCACTCAGTACTTGTCTAATTGGATTTTTATCATTTAATTATAACAACTATGAAGTCAATCCATAGAAAATAATCACCTTGCTCAAATATTCTCTTCATCTTCATCCTGAGCTCAACTAGGCGACAATGGAGAGGAAAACTCACTTTAACCAGGAAAACAATTGCCAGCAGCACCAGGAATTCAGCAATTCTGCAGGTTTGGGTGAAAAAAAAAATGAACTAGAGGATCTGCATGGAGGTGGTTGAATAAATTAATGACACATTTAGTTAATTATTTAATGATGGATTTAAACAATTAATTATGGCACTTTTACCTTTCCATAGATTCTTGCCTCCCTTTGTAGGCTACTTTTAGAAACTTGAGAAACCATATGTAAACCTGCAGTCTGAGAGTAAAGTGCTGAATACAAGCATAAGCATCAGTGGAGCTTGATCATAAAAAGCTTCACATTTCATGTCAATCCCAGCATGTTTAGGCTTTGTGTCAATGTTGTGCTCAGTGGTGTTAAAGGCAGCACGGAGATCCATGGTAATAATATGGTAATAAACTATGGTATTAAATGAAAAGCCAATAAACATTGTACAAGTAGTGTATTGTTTTACTGTGTTACCTGCCTAGGGACTACGGATGCAAATTAGCTGGTTAGCTATAGTCCGACATATTTACATCTGTTGCTACAGATATGTTCTGTCTCTATCAAATAAAAAAAACAACTAAACAGACTTCTTACATATAGTTCGCCTGTCTAATATTCAAACTATCTTGAAAATGATAAAAACCTTATTTCTTCTGAGATTGTTTTTATGAAAACAAGGCCACAAAACAACCTAGTTGGATTTTAATGAATGTGTTAAAAAGTTTTCATACCAGTCTGGATGTAAAACAGCTTTTCTGTTCATTTGTAATTTAGCTTAATGATAATAGTGCACACACACTTCTGACATAAAATAACTCACTTTGACTCTGTAAAACAGATTAGAGGTTCAATAGTAAAAAAAAAAAACAATCTAAATATGCTGATTGTATATTTTCCCTCACTTACCCTTCAGTGTAAAAAAAAAATCATGACAAAATGAACTATGTTAACTTTCCAGGGTTTTAGAAAATAGTGAATAGAAGCTGAAAGAAAGCTCTCCGCCCCATAATTAGTCTGCAGAGAAATTATACACAGCTTAAGATAAAAGCAGAGGCTAATTTATTCTGCATTTGTCATATAAGTAAGAGCCATCAAAGGACAAAGTATTGACTCAGATATATGAAAATGAGATAAAATGTATGTCTGTACACAGGTGTAATTCTGGAAAACTGTCAGCAACTATAAAATAAAGAAATTCCTAAGGAAGATTTATTCCAAAGATTTATTTAATCATACTATTCTGAACAATTTACATGAACAGAGATGATCAACTCTATATTAAGCTACTACATTGAAAATATTTTTATGTTAATTCAGCTCTGAATTTGCCAAACAACAGGGGAGAAAAAATGAGAAAGAAACACTGGATGCAAATCCAAATCAAACTGAAGTTTAGAAAAGTAGCATCATCTCTATGATCAGCCTCCTCTCACACATCAGTCAAACGTTAAGCGGAAGGTTTTCTCCTGCTCCTTGCGCTGGTTGTCGCACAGTTTGGAAACTTCCTCCACTCGTCTCTGCAGGAGGACCGAGTTCTGATCAATCCACTGCAACGAATCCATGTGGGCGTTGAGAATTTTACAGATCTGCTGAAGCTGAGGAAGACAGAAAAAACACAGAGATTGAGATTTTTTTTAATTATTATTATTATTTTTTTCCCTCACCTGTCTTGTCCAGCATTGTTGCAAGCAGAATGAATGTCTTGCTGCTATTTGGTGCTGGGCAAATTTACTCTATCAAGTAGGGATTTATACTGCATGTATGAAGTCCATCTTGAGGAGAAAAACTTTATTAATTGAAAATCTTATTGCTGGACTCGACCC
>JAVQJG010041764.1:0-14799 GCA_036024015.1 Craterocephalus amniculus | reverse complement strand
GCGGACAATAAAGTTTTTTATTTAATTAATTTACAAAGCACCGCTAGGAAACAGTGTCACAGTGCAGCTGCAACAGATCACACGCAGCTGCAACGGGAGCAGTTTCACAATGACGTCATTGATCAGATCGGTGGATGAAAACTTTAGGGCCGATCAGAAAAAATTTAAAATATGTGAAAAATCGGTCGATCCGATCGGTGGAAAGCCTAGGTGTCTCTGAGATTTTTCTCCCCAAGTGACATAAATAAGGGTAAGGGCCATTATGTAACTACTGATGGCTATCAGTGATGTCAAACTGCATGAGCTTGTTGAAACTATGGCAAACTTATGCTATCATCAAAGCAAAGGGGGGTTCCAGTGTTACAAAATTATGGCAGTGTATATCTTTAAAAGAATAGATAACTTATATTTCACAGCTTTGAGAGTTCTTAATGGGTGACAAAGTGCTTTAAATGTAGTGAGTAAAGGCAATCTGTGAATTAAAAAAAATATATAATCAGAAAAATAACACATATTTCAAAATAATCTACAAACCCAGCAACTGCATCAGCAAAGTAATGGGAGGGAATTTGCAGGTGTGCTGGTATGTCACAGCAGCTCAACTCAGATGCTTGAAAAGCGAAAATTTAAATCAACCAAAAGACACCAAAATCACAGCATACTTTTAAGATATAGTAAAAAATTAGTTTGAATCTATATTCCATATTACTCCCTGTATGCCAAGATTCGCAAAGATCAAACAATGAAAGAAAGGCAATTCATCGCTTTTCATGCCAACATACTTCAGTTTTTCTATCAATTCTATCAAAAAAATAATCAAATACAACAACTAAAGGGGTCAAAGGAAGATAAGTCTTATAAGTACTGTTCCTTTTTTTTATTAGTCTATGAAAATACATACACAAAATCAAACCCTGCACTTGAAAGCATGATGTGATTCCAACTGGAAATTCAAACACGCACGTGTAACAGCCGACAGGTTGCAACTTGCAAGTGAACAAAGCTTTGGCTTTTCATTGTAAAACACAAAGACCTTAGGATGGGTAACACAGTGTTTTCAGAGGGAAAAAAAAAACTTTTCATTACTTGGAAATTTAGCTGGTTGAGAGCTTTTGTGTTCTGTTTTCAGAGGATAAAACTAGAGTGCAAGCAAACAGTCACAAAGTCTCTATGTCAAATGGCCTTACACTTCGTCACAGTTATGTCAATTCCCAAAATTTTGTCTTGATTTGCAGTTGACATTTGCCAACTCATGACTAACACTGCAGTTTTACAGTAAGTATAGCCTTCACCCGAACAGTACAGAGTTAGTTAAAAATGGAGAAAGCATACAATTGTGTTTTTTTGTAAACAATATTGTCACTGCTGACAAGACAAGTCTGAAACAAAATCCTTTTAATTAGCTGAGCGATATGGAGCAGTACTGCACACAACACAAACATGACCTGCACAGCAAACCACCAAACTTTCTCAAACCATCTTTTACCAGCAGATCTCCCTTTTCAGTGAGATAGCATCAAAACACACAATTTCCATCACATGTACAATGCAATTAGAACCACAATCTTTGGCATCTTACCCCAACATCTTGACCAGGGCAGGGATACCTCCAGATTTGAAGATTGCGAGGAGTCCCTCACGATGGTGGGAAAGATTGTGCAAGGTGCCAGCAGAGCAACGGGCAGTTTCCACATCACCAGTGTTTTGCATGGCACGGACAACTGCTGAAACCATCTGCGGCGAACGCATGAGGGCATGGCGCGATGCCTCCTTCTTTGACAACTGATGCACCATTACAGCAGCTTTATTCACAACAACCTGGGAAATACATTAGATACTTAAGAAAGCAATGGCTGAGGAACGGCATAGACTTCAATGTTTTCCAATACTGTAATCACATTTCACTCAGCTGATACTTATTTGAACGTTCCTGAGTGATACACCAGTCATTTTCCCACATACCTGGTCCTCATCATTGAGCAGTTTGGTGAGCTCAGGTATGGCACGAGTGGCCAGCTCAGCATCATCTTGATAGTTAATGAGATTAACTACAGCATGCTTTAGCATCTGAGAAGGCTCTGCTAGACGCTGCACTGCCGTTGGGTGAGCTGCATCCAGCTGGGTAGGTGGAATCTGAATGCCCTCTTCCAAAGTCTCAGGGAACATGGCAGCACGCACACGCTGGGCCCGGGTCATGGCATAACCCTCAATGTCTGAAAGAAAAGTGAAAACATACTGTGAGGCTTTTCATATCTAAGATTTTTCCAAGCTGCATTTCCCTCCGTATTTGTAATCTCATCTATCTCTGGCCAAACCTACTTTGTAAAACATACATAATTCAACACTAAAAAAATAAGTACATTAAAAAATCCCAATAGATTATTTATCCTTAGTCCTTAACTCAGGTATTGACAACTCTTAAATTCTGGGACTTATAGCTGAGCCAAAACATTGGCCCACCTAACACTCTCCTATGCATGTTTCCAAGCCAGCTGCAAGATCCATGAAGGTGCCCTGTGATATCTGGCACCAAGATGCTGGCAACAGATCCTTTAAGTCCTGTTATTAGTAAGCTGATTCAGCCTTGTCCAAGCGCTAGTTCCTCTACATACCATTTAATAAATACACTCAACATTGCAGGCTGGAAGTCATAGGGAAGCAGTAACACAGGGCCTTTTAACATGGCGTGCTCGGGCCCGGGTCCATGCACGTTTGACCACAGATTTTGTCCATGTGAATGCAAACAGGCCGGGCCTGTTTGCATTCACAGGCGCGGCACTGGTGGCCCAGATTGGGAGGTAGTCCAGGACCCGGGCCACCCGTGCTCGAGCACGGATGGATGGCTTGTGAACGCAATCTGGGCCGTGACATTGTGGGCTACAAGCGGAACTGATCAAAGCAACATCCGACCCTACCGGCAGGTTTAGCATTAGCAACACCATTAGCTTCACTGTAAACAAACGTGGCGATCGCGAGCTCAAAGCGATTAATGTGGAGTGATTTAAAAACGGCCAAAACGTAAAATATGACTGCCTGGCTGCATCCATAGTGGAAAAGAAAATACTAAGTAACAAGACGAGTTCGCTTTGTTATTGATAGACGTAAGGCTGAACACGTAAGGCCTTGCTTCTTCCTCGGTTGTTAGCTATCAGCCAAGTTTCCTCAACACTGCCACCTAGTGTTCTGGCGCCGACATTACCAAGCGTGCTCGAGCCTGGTTCAAGCACTGGCATGTGAACACAACTCAGGAATGATCGATCCCGGACCCGGCACGGGCCTGGGCACCCATGTGAAAAGGCCCTAAGATACTAACCTCATAATCTCATAATTAACCCTCTTACTAATAGTAGTCACTATCTTACTAAGATATTACTAACAGTAATAGAGTTGGTCATGAGATATGAAGTATGTTGGTTGGAATTGTTTGGGTTTCTAACACTTCAGGATAACTGTACAGACCCTGGGTCAAACTGACCAGGGAAAATGATAAATAAACATACACATGTCTACAAAATGGTTCATACCCTCCCATTGATTAGGAAAAGGCAAAATAATATAATAATGCATTTAGTATGCAGTATCAAATCATGGATGTTCCTGCTGAAACTTTTAATCCTCAAATTTAAACCCAAATTACCCCCACTTGCCAAAAATCACCTTGTGACCTTTTTTGGACACTTTCTAGAAAATGGACAAAAATGTCCACAAAGGGGCATGGATTGGTTTAAAATGCATTACAGGTAGGGCTGTCCCGATACCACTTTTTTACTTCTGATACCGATACCGATACAGAGAGTTGAGTATCGGCCGATACCTGATAACGATACTTACATTTTGTTATGAGCAAAATATTGGGTCAAACCTCACCTCAAAACCTTAAGGTGTAACTGAAAAAGTCCACAACAGAAGGTGTGAGAAAAATTTAGTCATTAATATCAACCAATGAGTTAATTTAAAATAAATTTAAAGACTTTGTGTAACACACAGCACATTTCACATTTCTGTTTTAAGAAAACACAACCTGAGTAAACCCAGTAGAAAATCTACTAGGGAGATCTCGTATAGGGTGCTGAGGGCAAAGTGCTGGATAGAAAATGTTGATTGCCTGGTATCGGCAACAGTATCGGCATATTTCTATGGAGGCCGATACTTTCCGATCCATTTTTTTGTTGGTATCGGCACCGATACCCGATACTGATATCGGATCAGGACAGTCCTAATTACAGGGTCAAATAATGGATTTTCACACTTAAAGTTGCGCTTATGAATCTTCATACAGGATGACACTTCTTCACCAAAAGTCAGCTCTGGTGAGCCGGGTGATTGTCTGTGAGGGAGCTTTGAATTTTTGTAACTGGACAAAAATGTCCAGGGAGCATACGAGGGTTAATAAAGATATTTCTATTGAACCACAATTCAAATTTTCTTAAATAGGTAATCTATTAATACTTTTGTCAGTTTCAGCTCATTTCGGCTACTTTTTTTTCTTCTTTTATGGAAAGGGTGCAAGTCCGTTTGCAGACATGCAGGATTAAGTTGATGTGGCACCACATCATAGCAACCATCCATCAAAAAGTCAGTTCCACTCCCACAGAACAAAACCAGTTCTTACCAAACATGCATGGACAAACACACAAAGTTTGCACAGCAGCATTTAGCAACACACCCAGCAGGAGAATGTCTGTCTGCTCCTGCGACGGTGACATATCGGGATATATTTCCATACAGGAACAAAACAACGTTTTAGATTCATCAATCATTAGATGTATATGATGGAGATTTATTTATAGGTTTCTGATAAGACCAGTGATACTTCTGTTAAGAATGGAATAATGTACCGTCCTCAGACAGATGCAGGTTGCAACGGGAGAACAGGGCGAGGCTCAGTATTTAAAACACACCCACGTCTCACACAGCCTCAGTTTGCATGCAGGCTTCTCCACCGAGCTCAGGTACGTCTCTGTTTGTTATTCAACAGTCTGTCTTTGCAGAAGCTTAAACTTTAGAGAGGCTCCTCATCCTCATTCTAAAAAACAGCCAGGAGACGAGGCAACGTACTGAGGTGAAATCTGAAACCTGTGCCTCCGCTGCGGAGCAGAAAGTCAGCTCAAATGGGAAACAGAAACTCTGATATACAGGCAGGCTTGACTCCACAGTCCACAGGCAGCTTTTATCCAGGTTTACGCCAGAGGGAATGTTGCAGCTCAGACAGGAAGTTTTCTCAGTGGACTCCTTCATAATGGATTCATTCTCCAAAAATGCTTTACACGTGTGATTTTATGTTTGTATTCTTTTAACTTGACGACAAACAGTGGGCATTTAAAAACAAACCAGTTTCCTGTTTCCTCATTTCTGTTCCTCTGGCTGTGAAAGGAACCAATGCCACCACACCCATCCAGTGGCGGTGCTAGACCAACATTAGAGGGGGGAGGGGACGGGGGGAGGGCTATGACAGGCTGCTTTGTTGTAGAGACACATTCATGAGAAAATTACACAAAGAATCCAAGGTTTTCAACATTATTGTACAATTTATAATAAGGAAATACTATTGTGATATATAATTTTGGTAGAGAAATGTTATGTGAAAGAAATGTGGATTTGGAAAAGAAGAAGGAAAACAAACAATTCTCTTATATTCAAAACAGTGAACTAGCTGGTAAATTATAGAAAGATAAATTGAAGAGGCTCAATCACTAATCTATTATTTAGTTATTGTATAAAGATATTACTGTGAACAGTGATTACTTATGAAGGTCTGTATCAGACCTTCCTGCAGCAGAGAGCATGATGCCTCTGGCTAAACACAGAATTTCATACGACTTCAGTTATAAAAGTCAGGTCTCTGTGAAAAGTGTGAATAAAAACAGAATTGTACAAATTATAGGTCTCATCATGCCATGTTTAATTCCCAGTAGAACATAATATTAGATGATGCAACATTTTCTCATTTCATGGAAAGTCTGAGCTGAAAGTGAGAGTGCAAGCATAGCGCAAGTTTTTTTTCCCCAGAAGTCTGCCCCATCTAGCGACAACTGGATGTGAGGCTTCCACCTGTCATTGGGCCGCTTCGACAGCCATATAAGAGTACAGCAGCTTGCGCCGATAAATAAATAAATAAATTAATAAAGCACAGCATATTCAACATCTGATATGTTGTTTATCATCTGGGAATAAAATATGAGTTTATGACATCTGTAGATCAATTCATTCCATTTAATATTTATTTTTGCAAAGTAACTCAACTCTTATCTGCTGGGGTTGTACATCCAGACTTGAACTTGACCAAAATTATTTGGATTTTAGCTTCAGTGCACATGCTTTATCACTAGATTGTACTGTTATTCAGTGATACACATTGATCCACTGTCAGACTTACACTGACGAAAACACCCATATTATCAAAACTGCATGTGCATGCATCTTTCAACACCTAAGCATGCTGCGTTCAAGTGTCAGCTGTTCATGTTTCACAGAACAAAGCTTGCATCAGAGAAATGAGATGTTAGTTGACCCACAACAGTTATATTCTGAAGATAAGGACACCTCCACATACCTTTCCTCTGTCACACAGGGGACTGACAGGTGAGGTGGAAAAGTACAGCGTTGTAACAGTAAGCTGACCACTGATGAGCCACATAATTTGAACTGGACTGAAACTTCTCAGCTGGTGGATTAAACACAATACGACTGCTTAATATTTGTAGTCATGGTGTAATTTACAGTCTGACCAGTTCTGGTGCCAACATTGATTAAAAGAAAGAATTACACAGTAGTTTTTGTCATTTACAAGACTTTATTTAACATTCATTCTTTCATTAGTCAAATAAACATTGAATTAATGTGGATTTGTTTTATTTGGATCTTAATGAGTTGAACTGATCATGTCAGTAAAAGTACCCTGAGATTATTTTGTTATGAATCGGTGCAGTACGAATTAAGCTGAACCGAGTCTGTAATTCTCACAAAAATCATGCATACATCAGAAATGATTTGCTGTTTATGGAAAACTTCTCTTTCTGTATTTTCCAGGTCACAGAGGAACAAAGATGGATGTAAGTTTGACTCTTTGAAAGTTCAGTATTATCAGTTACAGTCTCATTTCAGTCTGAATGAATATTGCTCAAATTCTTCTGAGCAATACATAAGATATCTAGTCTCCCCTGCAATCACTTTGAAAGTGTGTTTTTTATTCATGTACAACAAGTAATCGACCACTACTTCTGAGAGTCAAGGTCTACAAGAGAATGGCATGGCAAGGAACATTTATTTATAGAGTACTGTGTGTTTCATGTACAGGACAAACTGCTATAAATTGAATGGAAAGTAAATTAAAACAAAACAAACTTTTAGAAAGGAATTAAATGAAAGGGAGAGAAAAACTATCATAAAGATTAAGAAATGACAACAGATTAAACACATGATAAAGTCTAAAATTTAAGTTTAAAAGAAACTATAAAAATAAACTGCCAACAGGGGTTCAGGTAGTTTAGCAGGTTTTGTCTCAGCCCTCAGTTCCTCAACAATTATGTAAAACCTATGGCCATAACTATTTAGTGCAAATTACAGGAGTGCATTTACTATTGTGACCCTTAAAAACAAACATTCAATATGGACTAGATGTAAACACTATCCCCAAAAGACTAAATTACATCCCTTAATCGTCTTAAACCATCAAAACAACTAATACCATTAAAGCAAAATAACTACTTTGGCCCCAGTCTCCACCCTCTCCTCAGGCCATGTGGTTATCGCAAATCAAACTAATTAAACACACCAGGCCCTTGTCAGCAATACTAATGGGCACACCCTCATGACCATGCTGAGCTCCAACACTAAGAGAGAGAGAGAGAGAGAGAGAGAGAGAGAGAAACTTCTTGAAAACAAACTAAATCAATGTATTAAGTGCTGTCATTAAAATTTTTAATTGCAATTAATAACATGAGTGTTCAGAGATTAATTGCATATTAAATAAAATAATTTTTTGCATTCTATTTTTTTTGTATAGTTGTATTCTGTTGTTCTATTCTACATTTTTAACAGGATAGTCATCATTAAAATAATTATATATAGTACTATTATAATCCTTATTTAAGTTAAGAAACCCGCATAGACTCTAAAGATAAATAATCCCGATTTGTTGTTATTACCTGATATTGTAGTTTTTATTGCTTGAGGTGGACTGTGATTTCTGAGCTATGTTGAATGCATCTCTGATGCATGGCAAGCAAGCTGCATGCCCCCCTCTGTAAGTTTAAGTTTAATTTTCTAATTCTTGACCCCTGGGCAGTTTAAGTCTTCCTTTGCATTGCATTGCAACATAGTTGATAAAATACCTCAGCCTTGTGCTGAAGACCATCTTGTAGAACTTTAAAGCTGAACTGTCATTCTAAGATTTGTTCTGTGTCTGTTTCTGCTTCTGAGCCACAATCTGCTTTATATACATTAGTTCCTGAAAATAAATAGTATTAACCAATAGGGTAAATCGTTAGAGGATGGATAAATCAATGAAAACAATAAATAAATTGCATCAAAGTGTGCATACACATTAACCTGAGCGCCTGCTTAGTTAAGATGCATCTACATCTCCTTCACACCCAGCCACGTCTCCCAGCTTGTCCCGACTAATGCCAAGATATTTCCAGGCCTACCGAGAAACTTAAGCCCTATTTTCACCAAGGGACTAGCCACCCGGGATGGTTTCATTCAGTGAACCCTGAACTTTGCATTTCCATAGCTAACCATATGCTTATCTGGTAGACAGGATATAAGCTTCAACTGTTCATTCAACCACGTGTAAGCTCATTTCATACGCATCTGCCACTATCGATAGCAGCCAAATACCTCCTTGAACTAGCAAAGAACAAAACAATTCTCTTTCTTCTGGCATGTGGCTTTAAACAACATCAACACCCACCACATATTAAACATGAAGCTTTTCCTGCTTTGCTCTAATTGCCAAGTCAGGAGATTGCTTTGTACCCTGCTTCACCCTTTAGGGTCAGATCACTAAAATTGGGACCCCAACAGAAAGGCCACCCAAATGAGGGACATGTTGGATCAGGTATGCTGACTGTGGAAACAAATAAAAATACTTTACTGACCCATGCTGCACCAATCACTGGCCTGTTGGTGGAAAGAAAGTTATAGTGCCTCTAGTGTGTCCCTTGGTTTCTCCGGATGCCTTCAGATGATGGGATTGGCCAGAAAACATTGAAAGGTGGCATCCTGGAGGCACCCTAGACTAACCTGATGGCTCCTGAAGGAGCAGCAGTTTAACTCTGATTTGACACCACATGTCACATGCACTGATTAAGACACAGCATGAGGCAATGGGGAGTTCAGTTTCTTGCACAGTTCGACATGTCATCAAGGGAAGTCAGGAACTGAGTCAATGACTTTTTGGTTTGCAGACAAAAATTACACTTTATGCTTGAACATGGTGCTTGTTATGGATAATCTGTGACACGCATGGAAGTCCATTTACAAAGCTCCTTTTGGGTTCAATAGGAGGTGTATTCATCCCAATCCCGTGAGGAATGCCGGGGTGGCAACTTGGGTATCTTTTAGGCTTAAGCCTCGTCATTGCCAAGGTTGGCCCAGAGAGCTACCCCCCCAGGCCTTGCTCCAGGATTTTCCTGTTTGAATCAATTTTAGTCAGACCCCTCCAATGAGACCAATTAATGTTTTATTTAACATTTCATTTTTTGCTAGCCTGAATGTTGCTGTCAACTTACTCCTTGTTCTTGTGCAAAAGTTCAGATAAATGATGCATTGATACGAACAACCAGGGAACCTCATCTGTTATTAAATTGTAAAGAAAACAGTACAATTTACACAGCACACTTTATGTGTTATATCCTTTCTCCTGTACAGTACACTGTAGAAAGACATATTACCACATTACCTAACTCACATTTGCTGCTGGGAAAGCTGCAAGTGCACTGCCAGAGTGGGAGCATTATGATGTTCTTGTATGTACAACAACAGTGGAAAAATCTAGACCAATGTGACCCAAACTTTCTGACAAACATCTAAAGTGTTCATATTTGAAAACACCTTTCTCTTTCTGTAGCTCTCAGACGCTCTCAGTGATGGGCCTGTTAATGCAAACAAGCAGTCGGCGGGGCCATGGCCCAACAATCCCAATTGGCCAGGTACAACCTTAAGATTGTTGTTCTATATTGATCTTGTCACTGATGTTAAACAGTATCAAGTGATTTAAAAGTGGAGTAAATTTATTTTAATTTTAATAAAATTTAGGTCAACCAGGTGCCAACCCCACCTGGCCTGGGGGTCAACCAGGTTCCAATCCCATTTGGCCTGGAGGTCAACCAGGTGACGCTCAACCAGGTACCAACCCAACCTGGCCTGGAACTCAACCAGGTGCCAATCCTGCTTGGCCTGGAGCTCAACCCGGTGGAGCTCAACCAGGTGCCAACCCCACCTGGCCTGGAGGTCAACCAGGTGCCAATCCCGCTTGGCCTGTGGGTCAGCCAGGTGCCAATCCTATTTGGCCTGGAGGTCAACCAGGTTCCAACCCCGCCTGGCCTGGAGGAAATCCTGTTCAACCCGTCGGACCATGCCCCTTTCCCAATCCCGATAAACCTGGAATATGCCCTGATCCTTCATTTGGACATGGGCCTAACCCAAAAATGTCCCAGCAGAATCTGGTAAGAGAAAAAAAGACAGTAAAAATACAGAACATAAACAGAGCTAGATACTGAAAACAACTATTTTCTTGTTTAATGGTTGACAGGCTGTTCCCTACGAACTGACACTGCCATATGGAGTGTATGACAAAATGCTCATAACCATCACTGGAACCATCAAACCCAATGCCGACAAGTCAGTATGAACACTGTAGATGCGAACTATGCAAATGTTAGCATTAACCAGCCATGATGAGTGAATAATACATTATTATTATTATTGTTATTCATCAGGATCACAGTGGACATTTCTACAAGCAATGACGTGGCCTTCCACTTCAACCCTCGCTTCAATGAGTTCGGCCGGCCGGTGATTGTCAGAAACAGCTGCATTGGCAAAAAGTGGGGCAAAGAGGAGAGAGATCTTTCACTCTTTCCATTCATCCGGGGTCAGCAATTTGAGGTCAGACACTAAATCAGTCCATAGTCAAGTGCACTGCAGGTCTCGACTAGACAGGAGTCACAGGATCTATGAATGGTGTTAAATAACTGTTGATATGTTAACAGTTTGTCATTATTTCTTGCAGATTAAAATCCTGTGCACCGACCAAGAGTTTAGGGTGGCCGTTAATAAGGCTCACCTCCTTGGGTTCAAACATAGGATCACCAACCTGAGATCAATCAACAGACTCAACATCTACAATGACCTCAGCCTTTCCGGTGTCAACGTTGAGACAATGTCCTGAGCCAGATTCCAGAAAAACCAGCGATTTATTGAAAGAATATTATCTTGTTTGTGATAAAATGTTTATTGGGTTTTGAAGGGGAATATTATCTGAAGATCAGTTTACATGTGAAAGATTGATTGTAGTTAAACTTGAGACCCCCCACTAATACACAATAGATCAACTCTGAATTTACCAGAAACTTTTAAACATTGACAAAAGAGCTGTTAGAAACCTTTTATAAATCTATTCAGTGATCAATAAGAAATGTATTGGGAATTCATGCGAGATCCATCACAGTTCTTCAGGAAATCCAGCTGAGACCAGGACTCCTTGGAAGATGTTTCTTAAAGGAAGATAAATGGCTAAAAGAGTGGCATTTCTTGATGAGTGACTGGGGATATTTACAGTATCCACCATATCTTCTGGAGTTATTGAAAAGATCTACTAGAGATCTACTGGGACCTTTTCTTATAGAAGTGCAACAGTCTGGTCAAGAGTAGAGTGGAAGCTGATCCATAGGAAATATTCCATGACCCCGGGGCAATAAAAGTAACATTTGCAGATTTTTATAGACTCCCAACGCACTGTTCCTGAACATCTTTAAACCATGGTTACACAATATGTCATCCCCAGCTTCTTGTGTCCTTCTTGTCACTTCAACATATTTGTGCTCAAAAGTTTCAAAAATGCAGAATTCTAATTTTTTTCTGTGTGTTCATCTCATTGCTGCTTTTAGTCTAACTTAAAAAATATGGCAGTTTCCTAAGTTTGATTTGGGACAGTTGTATGTTATCACAGGAATTTTTATTTATTTAAACCAGTACTGTACGTGATTGCAGCTTCCTGTGAGTCCCACAACACGCCAGATTCTCTCCAGCAAGAGAACTGTGAACCATTGGATTTCTGTTTTTGAGCAAAATAGTGAATTTGATTCTCCCAACAATAATCCCCTCCAGTATTGGAGAATGTATTTTTCCAGATTTGTACCAAAACCTGTTCTGAAATTGTAATTTTAGCTTCTTTTCCCCTAACCCTGTCTAATATAATCTGAGGAAAGTTTGCTCATGAATGTACAATTTTTGAAAGGTTTGCCCATAGTGCCTTTTGATTTTTAAGAGGAAGATCCATCCATCCATCCATCCATCCATCCATTTTCTGAACCGCTTAATCCAATCGGGTCGCGGGTGTGCTGAAGCCTATCCCAGCTGTCAACGGGCGAGAGGCGGGGTACACCCTGGAGAGGTCGCCAGTCTGTCGCAGGGCCACGAATATCCATACATTTCTGTATAATATCTGAGTTTACATATAGATCAGGAGTCCTTATTTCCTGCATAAAGAAGCTCTGAACTTTCAAATACCAGTGAAAGTCTTTGTTCCCTACCTCATGGCTCTGGCAGAAATCAGTAAAACTTATTGAAACCCCATTTTTTATTATCTTACAGACAGATACCCCTCTTGCCCCATAGTCTGTATTCATGGTCTTGCAATGTTGGAAGGAAGTGTGAGTGGTACGCAGGCCAGCTCAACACTCGCATGGCCTGGTATAGCTGAACTCTTCTGACTTCATCTGTCTACTTCTTCAGGGAAATACAGCCCTGAACATTTCAGTTCCCTCGCCTCCTGAGACGTACAGTAGCTTCCTCACATGAGAACATCATATATTTGGTGATCTGCACCATATTACTGAATTCTGTGTAACTGTTAAACACTTAAACTGCAATTAGGTGGTGTCAGAAGAGATTTTGTATCACAGCCAATTTCACAATCAATCATTATCCACTTACACAAAGGTTGCATGTACAAATTCAAGATTTTCTTCTCATTAGTAGAGAATAACATCAAATACAACTAAAGATGCAAGTGACACAACATGGAATATAATAAAATGTTGAGAAGAATATTTTGCTACATTAAAATCATATAACTAAACATAAAAACAAGTGTGATCATAAGAACTGCATCAGTCCACACACACACCACACACAGTATCTATTGCACAGAGCATCACAAAGAGAAATCGAAGAACGATTTACTGGGACTCCAACAGAAGAAGCTGTCTGCATGTTGATCATAATAAAGGCTGAAAACACCTCAACAAAATCCCTTTACAGTCTCACTCTTCTAGATTTTTTTGATTAATGTCAACATATAAGAGAAATGTTTTACGACATGGCTACTGCTTATGATGGAAAGCCCAGTTAGACATTCTCTTATCATCATATATCTTAAACTAAGCTGGAGCTTAGATGAGCTCCTTTCTGTGTGTGCTGGTCCTTATACTCTAATTGGGCTGTGCTGAAAAGCAAATGATGCTGGAGGTGGTGGAGAGAGAAAAATAAGATGTGACTACTGGATGCTACATTTTAACAGAGAGGAAGAAAATCTTGGTGTGGGCTATGAGAAGACTTATGTTACGACCCAGTTGTGTCTAGGGCTACGGGTCGTGAACATAAGAGAAAGATAAAGGGAAAAGTGTAAAATCAAGCTATTTATTTACAAAAATAAACACAGACCATGGCCTCAAACAAATCACTAACAAAAAGAATGCAAGGTAAAACAAACCCCAGAACTAAAGTAAGAATATATAAGTGATGACAAGACTAAACCAAACTAAAGCAACAAGAAACAAAAACGAGAGCAGTAAATCTGTCTGTCTGTCTGTCAACATATTTGTGCTCAAATATTTCAAAAATACAGAATTCTAATTTTTTTTTTGTGTTCATCTCATTGCTGCTAGGGGTATTAGATTTTTAGTCTTACTTTAAAAATATGGCAGTTTCCTAAGTTTGATTTGGGACAGTTGTATGTTATCACAGGAATTTTTATTTATTTAAACCAGTACTGTACGTGATTGCAGCTTGCTGTGAGTCCCACAACACGCCAGATTCTCTCCAGCAAGAGAACTGTGAACCATTGGATTTCTGTTTATGAGCAAAATAGTGAATTTGATTCTCCCAACAATAATCCCCTCCATTATTGGAGAATGTATTTTTCCAGATTTGTACCAAAACCTGTTCTGAAATTGTCATTTTAGCTTCTTTTCCCCTAACCCTGTCTAATATAATCTGAGGAAATTTTGCTCATGAATGTACAATTTTTGAAAAGTTTGCCCATAGTGCCTTTTGATTTTTAAGAGGAATATCCAGAAATTTCTGTATAATATCTGACACCTAAACTCAGATATTACCCAAACGTCTCTGTAGCGGCCTCTTGGAATAACCACACAAAGGGCAGAGAGCTTCGACTGGTGCTGCTTTTATTGTTAGAGTGCGATGTGTGTCACAATAGACAATCTCTGCACGTATGTGCGTAAGTTCTGTGTGCCATGTGGGAAATAAAAAGAGTGGGACATCTTCCCTCCGTGGGTGCATCTTGTGAATCGCCACAGCTCGGCTGAGTATGGAGGAAGAATGTCGCCACGC
>JAVQJG010041760.1:0-19225 GCA_036024015.1 Craterocephalus amniculus | reverse complement strand
ATGATCTACAATAAAATCACAGGATGCAGGTAAAAACTGAGCGGACGTATGATGTAAAATGTTAATAAAATTTGTTGCCACTTCAGAAGTAATATATCGCTTCCTCACAGTTCTCACTGGGGCCTCCCACTGCCTCATTCAGTTCATACAAATTCACAGCCATCTCATTCATCTTGTCCATCATCTTGTCCAATTTCCCGTATGTACTGGACAACGCCCTGAAACATTTTCAGTTTACAACACATCAGTAATGATAGTAAAAATAATCAGTTGGTGACTTGTATCACTCTTTAACCTGAACTTCCGAGTGAGATTATGATTAGTAGGTTCTGGCGATTAGCATACATCTGTCTGAATTAGCAGCATGGCGACTGAAGCTAACACCTCAACCATAGACTGTAAAAAATAACCTCAACTGGTGAGCTAGTGGTCAGCCAATCAGAATCACCCAAACAATGGTATAAACACAAGTAATTCTGTATCCTCAACAACTACAACAATTTAGGGGTTTAGAAAACGAGTATGAACTTACTTCCACATATCGTCCAATGTAATTCCTGTAGTCTCAAGGCTGTCTCTACTACGGGCTCCACGGAGGCGCCGTCTTTCTTTCTTTGCCGGCTGTGAAGACTTGTATCTGGGAGGTTCAAATTTACTTTGTCCGATTTCATTGATACTTTTATACTTGATACTTGATACCTCAGAATCTGAAGAGATGGTGAGGAGTTGTTTGCTTGACCAAGACATTACTTACGTCCTATCGACCGAAATTCAAATGCAAAACAACCTGAGAAGCTGCTTAGATCTCACTCTTGATCAGAGTGATCGCTGTGTGGTCCGGAGTCGGACATCTATCTGTAGACTTTATATGATTGGCTAGTGGAAGGTCGAATATAACCACGCCCCTTTAGCAGTTCTGCTGCGCCAGAGGCCGATTAACCAATGAAATGAACTGGACTCGAGCACTCGAGGAGTCCCATTAGAAATCTGCCCAGGTCTGGGTGGAGCGAGCTTCTACAGGCTTCACTGTCAACACAAGAGACTGTGTAGATATGGCATTTGTAAATAATATTTCTACAATAATGGTCCCATAATACGGTCTGCTCCACATCCCTAACATCCAGCTGTGCACAGCTGTTTTGGAAGGAAGGGATCTTCAAAGTGGCACACATCAAGCTAATTGATTCCTCAATATTACAACTCTGTATTTAATCTTCAGAACTGGCTCATGTCATTTTCAATAAAACAAAAAAACAAACAAACAAAAAAACATTCAAAGGCTGCAATGCACTCAAGAGTCGAATGAAAGAGATTACCATGCAATTAGCTCTACGTTCCGCCAACTTTTATGGTGGAATTAAGGTGAAATTACTGCAAGTCCGCAGAGTAATAGTTTTAACCCAGACAAAAACTGAGGAATGAGCAAACAAACCATATTAGCTAACCTTCATACTGTTAACTGAACGAATCATAACGAGATCCAGCAGTACACACATTTTTGCTAATGGCCGTTTTTTTAAAAGGTACATAGTCATAGATGTTATGCAACTGAGCAGACCAAGGCTTTCTATTTAACATAAAGTTTTTAAGCCCAGGACTAAATTATTTTGAACATCTAAGTTTATGACAAGATAACACATTATTAAATGTAAGCATGAGTCTGTGACTTGACTTTATTCATTACTTTAAATGGATCAACATTATTACTTTAGGGCCGAAAGAGGTAAAATGTACAAGCTTTGGTATAAGTGAAAATTGTAGTGGAAATGTAGACTTTTTTCATGTTTCAGTATGAGCCAAGTATGCAATGCTAAACTATATAGGATGTAGTTCTATAAGTAGAGCCTACATATACTCCAAAAATATAAGCTACTTTTTGCTCAAGGTTTGACATCAGAATGCTGGAGACAGTTATTTCACTTTATTTTGGTATTGTTGGTTGTCAGACTCAACAACACAACACTCTTATATGGGAAAGTATACTAAACAACTATCTATTTGAAAAGTTTTTTTTGTTTCAAGAGAATAAAAAGGGTAAAAACAATGCTGTGTCCGAGTGTACAAATATGTTGTTTAGGGCTCATTCTGGGTATAACTTGCAAACCTGTCAATATTTGTGTTTTCATTTATTAATAAAATGCACTGACTAAGGTTTATCAATATTAATCTCACAGGAGTGCCCAAAAGAAAACTGTGCAATCGAACAAAATAATAGAAGCCCAACTGAGCAAACATCAGCTGCTCTTGATTGTGAAGAAAAAAAGAGGTAAGCTATATGGCATGAAGTGCCTGGTTGTTTCAGTTTTCATATGAATATAGGCTATTTCATTCTTCATTCATGTGGTAGGCAGTTCCAGGTTTGTTTCATACATTCAAACATCAGAGTCATTGAACTCCTGTGTTATTAAAATTCAGCCCATGTCCACAGAGACAAACTGAGGTTTATCTGGTTTTTATCATTTAGATGTGTTTACATGCTAGCCACTTAGTTTTTGAATGAAGGTGTCCTCAAGGAAAAAGGCTGAAAACCGTTGGCATTCATCCCAACACCTCAACTCAAATACAGCAGTTTCAGCCTGAATAACAGTGATTCTTGCCTATTGTTGAAATAGGTAATCAACTCTCAAGTTACAATGATCCAGACGACCAACAGGATGGTTGGTTTGTTGGTGGCACAACGGGTACTTTAACGACCCTGAAGTAGGAATGTAGTAAACAAAAGCTTCTGAGCCTTGTGTACTTAACAGTTGAATAGCTCCCTAAGAGGAAAGCTGAAACATCTTCCAAAACTAAGCAGTCACATCTTCTATTTAAGCACCCAAGATTGACTGAGGATTTTTACTCAATACATGTAACTGGGTACAATGAGTGTTCTCTCAAAAACAGAAAAGTATCCCATCTCATTTAATTACAAACAACAGAACATCTTCAGGTTGCCAGCTTCATGTAACTTGCCTTTCTGGAAAAAGTGAAAAATGATAGGAACTCATTATTAAACAGTGTAGCATTACCTGTGGATGTATATGTGGTGCCACATGTGAAGAAGTGTATGGATAAACAAGCACTTCTAAAACTTAACAATAACAACATAAAAAATAAATCTGACACTTACCTTTTAACACTTTAACACTACACATCCTCCGGTAGACTGCATTACATTTGGCTAGTTGATTACTTGCTTTTTTGTTTTAATACAGTTTTGACTAATTTGCGGATTATTAAACATATCATGGCTGTTTTTCTTTAAAGACGGTTGTCAGAGTAGCATTAATAGAGGCCCATTTGTAAATGCTGAAACCTACAGTTTTTTACTGTGAGAGCATGCAAGACTTAAACCTCAAAACATGGGAATTTAAATTGCTGTTTTAAACTGAAAAGATGAATGTAATTTTTTAGATAAACACACTTGTCATTTCCCTTTTATGTTAAGTTTTTTACTGCTGAAGTTGCATTTTGATTATCACAGAGCCAATAAAATAGCTAAAACTAGTGTCCTGATTGAACTATATAACAGCACTATTGTGGTTCTCTCTGAGAAGAGAAAGACATCTTTTTAGTGGCAACATTGCCTACCTAGCCACTCTCTCGTATAGCTGCTTCCCTTACCTGTCCTCCACTTAACTACCTGCTATTTTTGAAAATATTTTCCTCATGGATTCATAAAAAAATTCTATAAACCAACCTTCACAGTGACGCTGTTAGATTATTTGTTTCTCCTTGCAGAATTAAACCATTAAACAATAAGCCGAATGCTTTGGTAGGTAAGAGATGTGACTCACATGCTCTAAACTGAAACATCCACATTTAAGAAGAGATTCTTGCTATTTATCTAACTTAAAAAAACATTATTTACTGATGTTTGGAGCTATATCTGAATCTCATCTGATAAATAAATCTGTCTTGTTTAACTTGGTTTACTTTAAACACTCA
Organism: Craterocephalus amniculus; assembly: GCA_036024015.1. Classification (NCBI taxonomy): domain Eukaryota; kingdom Metazoa; phylum Chordata; class Actinopteri; order Atheriniformes; family Atherinidae; genus Craterocephalus; species Craterocephalus amniculus. The sequence continues at coordinate 15,295 of JAVQJG010041760.1, read as the reverse complement.
GTGGGTGGCCATGTTTATTTTGGATTTAAGGGTAGTTTGATAATTGGTGATAAATGCAACATTTCAATCATTTTACCATTACATAAATGTGCTCATAGAAAGAACGTTAAGATCACACCAATAGGGAATCACAAAGAAAGTTTTCTCTGTCCATCTCCCCTTAGGAAATTGATGCAGATGGGGCTAGTTGTTTTCCAGGATGGACCGCATGAAAAAGCCGCAGTGTTATCACATTCTTATGGAAAATGTGAGCAGCTTTTGAAGCTGCATGTGATGCAGAGAACCTGCCAGTGGCTCTGCAGGCAACTCTGGAAACCTTCTTTCCCATTCCATTTGAGGCTATAAAAACAAATAAAAAAAAAACAAAAAAACCTGCATTTCTTATCTTTTTTTATCCTCCAGAGGTGAATTTTCTCTTGGTGTTTTGTGTGTGTGTACACCTGACATGTGCAATCATATATGGATGTTGTTTGTGTGGAGGGAAAAATCCTCTTTATCCCCTGAATAAAAGAAATACTTTCTTTTGTTTTGTGTTTGTGCAGTTTAAGGTCTCTGTCAGAGACTCACTGTTATTTTACAGACTTCAAGTTAAATGAAAATGGTTACAGTGGTTTTAATAAATTCATCTGTTTGGGAAAAAATGTCACTTTATATGATATAGATCTATAGCATAATGTTCATTTCACTATGAAGACTAGTGGTCTCATATTAATATCTCAATATTGATTTCCTCCACATCATGCAGCTCTGTCTGTGTCCTCATTCCTCCAAGCAGTACTTAGAGAAGTGATACAACCACAATGATGGACGACATGAATTGATTTCCAGGTCACATGAGACAGAGGTTGTGGGAGATATGAAATAAGAGAAATGAGATGAACCTACAACGTGTTCACAAAAGCCCTTCTGCAACATATGCCCAATCACAAGTCAAGCTCATGCAGCAAGTCAAGTGAAATCAGTTAATGAAAAACATAAATTAGCGGCCACCATGATGACCAGAAATGCTTCAACCATCTTGGATTTTTATACGTGCTTCCATTGACATTATTTTTATAAGAAATAGGCTGGAAAGCTGGACATGATTACCTATACGCATCCGTTTGAATATGACCAATATAAAACCATTTTTTCCCAGCTTCAAATACTTTATCAATATATTCTGTATATCACAAGTACATATGAGAAAAAATTTAAAGCTTTTCAACAAGCAGATGTGAGAAGCATAAGATAATGATGAATCAATTTTTTTTGTTCCAGAGAGCCAGCAATACAGAAACAAATGTAGGCCTTTTAATTCTTTGGAATATGAATGTTTTTCTGCATTATTATTATTATTAATTATAATTATTATTATTATTATTATTATTATTATTATTATTATTATTAATAATAATAATAATAATAATAATAATGTTATTAGTAATAATGCTATAATTTTACCAACAGCGTATGTATTAGCATTTTGTTACCCAGTGTCAGTCCTAGGATGTTCCCATCTTGTGGTTTCTTGAAGACTGCAGGATTACATTTGGAGTTACATTTGGAATAGCACTTGGAACATAAGAGTGATCATTTAAGTTGTCATTTCCCTGCAGCATCCTGGGGTTAAAAAAAAACCCTTTCACAACTTTTTAACGACCCATGATTGATTCAGCAAAGAAACACAAGAGGACATTATCAGAGAGTGTGACAAAGAGAAAGGGAAAAAGCAAGAGGGGAGCTCAGTCCAGACAGAATGCAAGTCAGATGTCAAATTAGCCTTCCTCAAGGACATGTGTGGAAATCTGCCGAAGTTCAGTAGTGTCATTTTAACATTTCTTGGATAATTTTTCACATAAAATAAATCCTCCAAAGACAACATTCACCCCTAATGTTTCACTGACATTTTAGATTTTACTTTAAACAATAACTTTGTTAATTTGTTGATGTAATTTATCAGGGGAAAGCCAAATACTCACTGCATCCAGGGTCGAATAACTGCTTGATGTTTTTTCTTATATTATGAAGAAAAAATCATTGCGTTTTAAATTTGGTTCGAAAATGCAGTGATTGAACCCCCGCTTTGCATTTTCTCCCCTAATTAAAAGAGTTAAGACAAAACACAAGCTTGAAAATTAGAATATTAATTAGCCCCAGCACTACATGAAAAACAAGCTAAGGATATGATTACATCTCATATTAATTGATTACAATTTCAGTGTTCTGGGCGATGCAGATTAATGTAAATTTGTGCTTGTAATATCACTGTGACAGATTGAGGGAAGACCTCAGATAAGAAGTCATGATTAAGTCTTGCCATGGTTCAAATTCATGTCAGCACATTACCCACAGAGCGCTCAGTCACTCCTCCTTTATTCACCTCGTAATTGGAAGGAGGTACTTTTTAATCTTACAGGCTGTCTCCTGTTGAAATGTGGCCGCTTACGGATTTTGCTCTAAATTTTGAGTGACACTATGGATACCTGCTGACGTGAGCAGTGTAATGGAAGCTGGCAGCTCATCTGCTACTTCTCTGTCACGGGTTGCTGAAGAGGAGCTTTGCCTTGTCTGGCCATTCTGTCAGAATGAGCTTGTGCTCTTCTTGTGTTTTATTAAACATGCTAAAGATGTGAGAGCAAATGTTACCCACCAGAGGAACTGATGCATCAATCTCCAGAATGTCTCAGAGGAATTTGCAGTTTGTGTTGTGACAAGTTACATTGCAGTGTTTCTTCCCTGCTGCAGTATAATGACAGGAACAGTCAATTCAGCCAGCCTTTAAACATTCACCTTACTCCAGAGGAAGAACATATCTGTGTTCAGATGCAGCATTTAGTCAAACTATCATCGGCTCTGTGGCAGATGTTGACATGTTAATGTGTTGCTTTGTTTTTTAGGTTATGAATAACATGAAAAAGCAAAAGAATAAGAGGTTATTATTTTCATCTATCCGGGTTATGAGCTCTCTGTTGTACACATTTAATAATGTCAGTTTGAGCAGTGTGGTGATAAGGGAGCGATAAGGAAGGAGAGCATCAAGTATCTCTTTTGTGAGGGTGTAGGGGAGTAAAAATGTATCTAATTAGGACAACTTCTATTGGAAAATTACGGATAACCTAAAGTAATTGAATACTTGGCTACTGTACAGTGTGTGCATCCTCAATGATTTTAAGAAGGAAAATAAAATGAAGAAGGATGTTTTTATCCAACAGAAAAAAACTTAAAAAAATTCTGAGAAATTTTCATTTGTCCATAAAATTGCATATCTAAAAGAAAAAAAGTGTTTTGTAACAAGCACCTTTCTGAAGACTGCGACTGTATTGCTCATTGCAGTTCATTTCTACTTCAGTGAACATGGCTAAATTTTTCATCCTGCTTGTTGATATTTATAATCAAAACAGCTCAACTGATTACAAATTGCTACCTTATGTTGACAGTCTTAAGCCAAAGGTGAAAACAGTTATTTGCATTTTTTGGTTGTGTTACCTCTTTATCTTTTTTAAAGTATACTGCACAGACTTGAACTGGACCCCCCTACTCCACTCTGCTTAAAGCTCTTAATTCCCATGTTCTGCATGACTGAGAATCTACACCAACATAAGAGATATGATCCGATGCCAGTAATATTAATCTGTTTTCTCATTTCCCTATATGCTGAGTAACTGCATGCACAAACGGATGAGTAAATACTCACATCGCTGCTTGATTGTTTCATCTGCAGTAGAATTCATTGAGGTTCTCAATTTAAAGCAGAATTTCACTTTTTTTGAACCTGGGGTCTGTTTTCATCTTTCCTTTCATACATGTGAGTGATAGAGAAAGGGATTTTCAATCTTTCCTTTCATGTATGAAAGGAAAGATAAAAACAGACCCCAGGTTAAAAAAAAAGCAAAATTCTCCTTTAACTGTGAAAGGGTTACAGCAGTACACAATGTTTGATTCAGGACTGTGCATCTGTTAAGCTCATTGAAAATTTGAAAGTGGCCATAATGTGTAGCAGTTTATTTGAAAAAGTTCAAACAGAGAAGTACTGTACAGTTGATTGCAACCAAATTTTAGAAGCCAATAACAGAAAATTCACTTTTATTTCTTGCATTTATCCTACCTTCTCTGAGGGTTTTACTTTTAAGTTGGCTGTTTTTAATTCTTTTTTCATGGGTTTTGTAAAGCACCTTGAATCGCCTTCTACATGAAATGTGCTATACAATTAAACTTGCCTCGTCTAAAGCAGTAATTGAATTTGATGCATTTGATTTCCATACAGTGTTTTGATAATCCTGTCGGCATTTGCAAATGTAATTTTGACAGCATCTGAAGTCTTACGACCATTGGTGCCCCATACAGAGTCATGACAAGTTAAGAAACCATTATTCTTGTTCATGATTGTGCAGTAGCATCTTTAAATAGGTAAAACAACAGCATTTTACAGAAAAGTACTAGGGGCTATTAAAAACTTATCATAAAGAGATGTTATACGTCATTGGGAATTGCATACCCTCTCCTTACTATTCTCAAAGCAGCACTCACTATTGACAGGATGTAGCAACAAGTTCAGTCATGTTGACCTGGATGAAAAAATATTTTCAAATGACACCATTAATCATCATTTAATCTTTTAAAAGACCAGGGGGATTAAAACATTGATCGTGTTTGGGATAAACACCTTTTGGGAAGATTGGATCAAAAGCAGGCCGAATTCCTCATCTGTGATTTTCAATTTCTTTTTTTTTTCTTTGTCATCTTTGTGATTGAAGTGTTGCTTTCACTTGTTTCTTTCTTCCAAAACAGCACTCACCCAGATATGTGTCACAGGTGATAGATGAGATGTCACGGTTTAAACTGCCATCAGCAGCAAGGAAAACGAGCCATAGCTTTCAGCTCAGCTGTCCAGTCATTTTGTCAAACTGACACGATTGCCTCAGTGTTCAGGCAGTATTATTCGGCATTTGCTTGACCTGTGCGCTACGTCACACATTAGCCCACAGTATTCTTCTCCCTTGTCTGTACGTCTATAAGGCACTGTTTATTTAATTTTTTGAGTCATATCTCAGTGATATCTTATAGTCAGATCTGGTGGATTTAGTTCTTTCACAGACCCTCTTTCCCGTGGAGTTCCTCAAGGGTCCATTCTTAGCCCAATTTTAACTGTCTTTGTATATCAAACCCATAAGATCAGTTTTTTAAAAACACATTACCATCTTTATGCTGATGATACTCACATATATCACCCACAGAGAAAACTAAAGAATCACTGTCTTTTTACATGAGACACAGTCAAAAGAACAAATTCCACAATTGAACAAACAGTGCTTAAAGATCTTGCACTAATTCCCTGCAAAAATCTGATACTAATTTAGCCATCAATAAGAAGTCTATCGGCTTTCTGGTAACAGGCAGATATGAAGGTGACTTATCAATGACCATTGTGATAATGCATGCATGAACTGCAGGCATCAACAAAGTCATATGTTGTCCTGACAGGGAAAAGCTGAGGTTTGTGTAAAGCAAAACTAGAATAACAAGTTATTCCGTAATTGGCATGGTGTTAGCATGCTGAAGTTTACAACTAGTTTGCATAATACTAACTTTGACTTAGGAAAAAAAGCAGGAGGCTCCCTGCTTCTAGAGTAAGTAGGCTACGTGATAGCAGATTGTGTGGGTTTCTATCTCCATCAACTCTGCAATATTTTCACCTCTGCTATAAAATACCAAGAATTACATTCAGCTTTATGAAGGGATGTGTTATGTTGGGATTTTCTACATATCTGAATGGTAAATGGACTGTACTTATATTGTGCTGTTTTACTCATGTTGATCACAAGCAAAAAATCCAAGAGTAGTATACAGCATGAATAGGTGGACTGCTTGAAGTCCAGCTGGACTTCGATGTTGTGTCAAGTACATTCACCCATTCAGTCATACAGCATTTATATTTATATTGTCCAGAACAAGTTATTCTTAATTATGAATTTAGATTTGCCAATGCCAATGCAAAGAAACAGAAATGTACATATTTTACTTCTTCAAGTGAATACCCGTTTATATGGTAGCTGCGTTATAAAGTCCAGAACAGCGCATTATTTTGAGGCTGCATTTTCCATTGTAAGCCTGTGCGGTTAGAACATTACTCAAAGTCACTGCTCTCATTTGATACTCCTGCATGGCAGATGGGACTCTGCAACAAACAGGAGCAATTATTTATGGAGATGACTTCACGGGTAATTAGCAAGATGTAAGCGTGGGCTGATTGTCATCAAAACACTGGTTTCTGATTCATGGTAAAACGTGACACTTTTCCCTATTTAAAAAATATGTGAACTTAATATGTCACTGCAAGTTATATGGTCCAGAATTCTGTTCTTTCATATGATATGGATCTTATAAATAATTTCCATCTTTAATCCACAATACTGTATCGTTTACTGCATACAGCCTACATGACACTTTGTACAATATGAAGGCTGAAGAGAGGAAAATAAAATCGGTAAGGAGTATTCAAAATAAAAGAACTGTCTAAAAGTAGACAAAGTATGTGAGGATGAATTGCTATTTCTTTTTTTTCACTTTGAAGATAGCTCAGGGTCCAGCTTATCTTGTCTGGGAATATCTAATTATGAAGTAGATTATATAATTGAATGCAGTTTAAAGTAAACCTTTGTGCATCTGATGAAAATACCATACCACAGCATTGTGGTATTTTAGGAGAACGCACGACTCACAACGTCTGACTGTGGAGAGGTGGCATCTTTAAATCCTCACATAATGTTCGTGTACCTGTAGCGAATCGAAAAATGGCCAGCTGGACAGATTTAATCTTACGCAGGAGCTGGACATCAGCTTCCTTTAGTGATGGAATATAACATGCAATGTCAACACAACCCAGTGAGGCATGTAGCGTTTGTTTTATTCTCTAGTAATATCTTTAGCATGTTTTAGCCACACAGATGAAAAATCACTCTCTGTAAATGTTCAGAACATTAACTGAATATTTTGATTGTTTGTACAGTTACCAAGCAAAACATGTTTTCTAAAAGTCATAGTTTAAATCTACTAGCCCTATTATAAGGCTTACCAGTATACAACGCCCCGCTTTACTGTGACTGTAAACGCGATACTCCAACTAGGCTACAGCAACCCGACTCTGCCGGCACATGTTCAATTGTCATGTCTTCAGGGGTTACAGCTGTAGATCAGAAAAAGTAGACACTTTTTTTTATATTTGTCTGTTCTAAAGCACATAAAAAACATGTTCATACCATCATATAATCCCTTTTTTCTGTTTACCGTTTACTTTCCTCCACTCAGACATGAGATAGTAGCGGCAGACCAGAAAATAGACCTGCAGCATGACAATGACTAAGAACATATTAAAACAGCAAATAATATAATTTAAAAAGTAACTAGTTTCTGGTCATTTGATGCCAAATGTATTGTCTTGATGTTTAGCATTTATATATTTATCTTTTTATTTTTAAGTAATTAATTTACCAAGTAATATTCAATCATGTTTATTGTTCCAATCAGAATTTTAAAAGCAGACGGTTCAAGTCATTGAGATTTTACTTCATTCATTCATTTATTTATTTCATTGTTCCTTGTGTCTCTTGTCTTACAGGCTTTGCTTTACAATCACTATTGCTTAAATGTGATAAATAGATGAGAAACGTTTGCAAATTGGTGGCCATGTTGCAGTTACCATTAGCATGTTTGTGCATCCAGTGACAGATAAAAGTTGTTTCAGTGTTTATGAATCACTGGTGAAATTAGGAGAAAAACAAACAAAAAAACAAAACAAAACAAGAAACAATCAAAACATTTGCTTATTGACTAAAGCACAACACATTACTTGGGCCATATTCTAAAGCAACAGTAACCATGTCAATTTTAACTTGTCCAAAGCTGTCAAGTTACATTCAGCATGTCTAAGAGTGAGTAAACAATCCTGTTAACAGTTTTTGTGTAACATCTTAGCGTCTGTGTCAGAGCATTTGTCTCCTGGGGATCAAACGTCCATAATTTTGATGCACCTAAAATCATAAATGCAAGTTTAAAAACAGATGCTACTGGATTGAAAAAGAAAAAATATACACATCCCTCCATATTTTGAGCACAATGATTAAAACAAACGCAATGCACACCTGTGTAGCATTTTTGTTCCCACGCGGTATGCCATAAATAATCAGAGCTGTTGTTTTACCTCACTTTTTGCAGCGATTTAGTTTACAGCATTTTACCTCAACTAGTGTAATTGTGCTCTATTTTAAACTTGCTACATAAACACCCCCATGGCAGGTGTCTATGCTTCACTGCTGTGGTGGTTCAGATACAAAAATAGTTTGATTAAAAGGCACCATTTATCTGAAAATATAAGTAGGCTATAAGCAATACCAATATGATATACCCTGTTTAAGTAAGTCCCTGATAGCCCACATTTAGTTTCCCACTTTACCCTCCTGTAGCAGAAAGTTGTAAAAATAAACAAATAAATAGTGCTTTCCATTTTAGTACAAGGTAGCTTTTCTGAAACAGAACTGTAAACAATATTCACTAATTCTAACCTTCTACACAATCAAAACAGATCTATACATAAAGTTAATGTGGAAAAGCTGTAGGACATTTATCACGGGTGAAACAGCATCCATGCATGTGTATGGGAGAGCTCCTATACCAAAATCAAGCATCTTTTAGAGCTGGAGATTTCTGGAAAGCAGTGGCTGGTACCACACAATTACTCTGTGCTGAAAGATTTCGTAGCCTATAGTTAGAATCCTAATAATTAATAACAATAGCTTTCACCAGGATTGTAGGTAGAAATACTTAATTGAAAAAGAGGGTGTACCACTACTAAACAATCATTTCCAGAGATTAAAATATCAAAACATTGCATTCATAACACCAATTCCAAATAACTATTCTTACCTCATTTCTTTTTTTTAACTGATAATCAATATTTCAAAGTTGCATACTTAATTTCAAACACCCACTGACCTGAACTTTGTGGTACACTGCATGCCAAGAATATTTCTACTCTATATTCCCTCATAATTAATGAGAGTATGTTTTGTAAAATGTTTGTAGCTTGTATTGCAGTACAAACTTGTCCTTTTCTGCCAACGAGGACAGCAGCATTGATCTTGTTTGTGGATAGTTGTGTTTAATGCATTCACATTTCAAAGAGGCTGAATGCTAGTGATGATAACTTTCCTCCATCTCCTCAAGTCTGTTTTCTCCTTACATTTCTCTGTATAAAGTATTGATCTCCAAAGCAAAAAAACTGCAAGTTGCAGCTTTTACAATGTAAATGATCTGCCTTGTTTATAAACCTGATGTGACCTTCATGAAAAAACCTCCAGCAGAAAGTTCCCACAAACCAACGCTACAGTATGTTTATGGATATATGTGTGCTCGCTACCTGTCGATTTTCGGCCCTGCAGCCCATGACCCTGAGGCTGAATGTGTTATTTTTAGCAGTTGGAACAGCTGATTATGCAGCTTCATTCCCTTCTGGGCACTAACAAGGTGTTGGGGCAGCAGATGAGGGCAGCCTGGCAGACTTTAATGTGTTGGCAGCGTTGCGCGGCTCGGGGTGTTCTGACAAGCCCAGACTAAAGTTGCACAACCCTGTTGGAGGGCTGATGCATCTGCTTAGTATTAGAAAAAAAACACACTCAACCGAGCCTGCCTCTCTGTCAATCAGCAATTATAATATAGTAATGTGAATATCTCTACCAGGATGTGTAACTGGGAGATTATAATTCAGTTCACTGCATTACCACTATGAGTATTAAATGATGGCTGAATTACTTCTGCTGCAGTGAAAATGACTGATCAGTCCGTGGTCAAGGGATCTCAGGGGGACCTATAGTCTTATGGGTCCTGTGAGACTTTGGGTGGGGTCTCCATGGATCAGCTTGTTGTGACACGTCCCACAGTTGGATTGAGATGGTGAGTTTTTATGAAAGCTGAGCTGACACCCTGAGCTCTTTGTAAATGTTCAAGTGTGTTGGTGTTAAATCCAGCTGAATAACAGCCGAAAGTTTCTCAGCTGAATGTTATTTGCCAAAATGATTGACTTGATCTCAGGAGGTTTTGATTTTGGCTCGTAAAGGCGCAGGACTAGAAAATATTTCATGTGGAATGCAGGAAGGGCCAAATAGTTGAAAAAGGCGGCACATGATAAAAGGGGCCTATTTTAAAATAAAGGCTAAGTTTTAGAAAATATTTAACTATCACAAAGTGAATGCAAAAAGCCCATAAGGGTTCTTTTGTTGTTTTTAAACATCTGTTATTTAAGTATGATGATCGTATCTTGTGTTCCTTTCATCACTGCTGCACAAACACTTAGATTTAGTTAGATAAAACTTGTTTTTAGCCAAATCACAAGTTTATTAGTCGTCCTTCAGCATTATTGTCCATTTAACTCTGCAGTTGTTACATCTGGTGGTTTTATGACACTTATGCACTGTACTGGGCTGACTGTTGTACTAGTTTGTTTGGTGACAGGCTGACAGCTTGGATTTCTCTTTCAGTTTCCACTGTATCTTTCAGGACAGCAAATCCAAATGTTCCCCAAAGTGTTGATTTCTTTTTTCAGATTAGTAGTTAAGACATGATAAACATGCATGCGTTCTAGAAAAGATTTTTTTCATAGTAGCACGAAACTGAGGATTTAATAGTGATACGTTTCTGTCAGTGTAATTAGTTTGGCATTTTACTTACAGAGAGAACACTGCAAGAACTAATCCTTCCATACGGTCTCGTCTCACTCCCCTTTTCCCAGAAAACCCTTGAAGAAAATAAGTGTTTAACAAACCATGAAAATGAGCTGACATGACCTGAAACAGATGGAAAGAACAGAAGGAAGTTCTTAGTTAAGTTTTAATTTCAGGGTCTTTCTTACAACCACAAACAAGTTTTGTTTGTACAGAAACAAGGCCAGAGATCAGATTCTTTTAATAAATAATTTGTGAAGTAGTTTATATCTAAAAACTATCAGCCGATGACATCTCAGGTATGCTCTTTGTTTGTTCCAAGAATACATCTTAGAGATTTTGAAGGGAAATCTTTTATTCCAACTGGTGGTGGAGGCAGATATCGCTTAGGTAGAGGATAAGGAGACTGAACATTTCACATCACTTCTTTCTTTTTTTCTTAACCAGAGAAGAAAAAAGTTAAGTCACCCTGTCTTTACCAACTGCTATTTATGATCTAGCATTTTTCTACGCTGAAGTCAAAAATGTTTTTCTTATGAGATGCAACTTAAAAGGAACATTGAAGTTTTTGTTTCATCTGAAAGCAGAGGAATGTGAGGTGAAGATGAAATACATGGAGATGGATTTTAGTAGAACAATGAATGAAGACGCTGAAATGTTTCAGTCTCAGTGGAAGCTTTTGCAGGTAACTTAACTGTAAACGGCGAGCTGAAAGCATTTGCAAGTTTGAAGTTAATGAGGACTCAGTGAATGTTGGTATGAATTTACTTTTGAAAATTGAATTGTGTTGCTTTCTTTTTTGCATCTTATGTGGCAGAAAATGACAGATGATGTGAAAGAATATTTCAGAGGCTATTTCTCTCTCACTCTTTTCTGTCTTGTATAAAGAAATAGCCTCTGAAATATTTTTCCACATTATTTTAATATATTTGTTTGTTCAAGTTTTTTTTAATCAATGGGAAACCTCAGCGTGTGCAGACTGACCAGACATAAGAACAGAGGGGTTTAACAGCTATTCATAGTCAACATAACAAACATGTACAACCGAGCACATCAGGGTGTTGAGCTCGGCTTCAGAGGACTGAAATATTGTCAGTAGACAGTTCTCACTGACCGGTCATTGGCATACATTATATTTTATTTCTAATTTTCCCAGTTTTCACACACACACACACACACACACACTTCTTCTGTACGGCTTCTCCATTTGTCTCATGCCTCTTTCCTCTGAGAAACGAGCAGAGGTGGAGAGATGACACAAAGTCAACTCAGACGTTCTATATTCAGCATCATAGGAGGTCAGGATAATATGCTGTGTGACTTGAGGGCTAGTTGCAGTTTAAAACTTTCTATCACAATGGTTTTTAATACTGCAGCATCGGTGCTGAAAACTAAATAAAGTAGAGATTAGTTCAGCTTATCATAAAGTAAATAATTTTAAGTAAATAAGATGACTAAAGTATGAAGTTTTTTTTTACTCAGTACAATGACTATAGAACAATATAAAACAATAGTGAACTAGTTTGTGCATGCAGCAGTAGCTACAGAAGGATATTTCATTCACTTGAGAAAAAAAGCTTTTTTTAAAATTAACAAGACTACTTTTATTTGAAAAAATAAAAGCACTGGTCTTCTGAATTTATGGAATAATTTGGAAAATAAAATATCACTGCAATTTATTTTACGAGATAACATGCAACACTTGTCGACATTAACAAATCATCATTGAATTTAGGCTCAACAGATTTGTTTAAAATAAGTTTGACCAAAAGTCACATTTTCAAGGTTTTACTTTACTGGAATCTGTGAAGAGTGGTGCACACATTTAATGTAACAGTATTTGGATCAGCTTAATGGACAACATTCAACTTGGTCCAGAGCTGCATTCATTTATCACCAAAATCTTGTTTCGATGATGGGAAACTAGGAGACTGGCAGGGTTTAGCAACCCTTTCCTGTGTTGTTTCCCAGCTACAACACACCCGCTTCAAATAAATATGTTCCCCAACAACTTGTCTGCTTCTTCACCAGCCTGTTAATGACAATGATCTGAATCAAGATGTGTGAAGGTAATATGTTTCCATAAGTAGCTGAAAGTTTTGGGCAGTAAACTTATTTTTGGTAGGTAGTGCCTTTGTAGCCTATGCTAAACCACTAGCTCTATTTTGTGCCGAACTGGCAGGCTTTGCAGCCTGCTCGCCTTTCTCATATTCTCAATCTCATAAGATTTCAGAAGAAAGTTGTTTTTTTGTCTAACAACTTCAACAGTATCACAGAAATGAAAAAAGCAGCCTGTAAGTTGTAAATCAGTCCCGTTTTTACTGTACACTCCCTTATTACACCCAACACAAGGTCAAGGTAAGCAGTAATTTCTCACAGTGAAATTAATGCAATTAGGATGCTTTGTCTTATTTTCTTTTGTTTTCTTGAAACCGTTACCTTTTGTTCTTGTTCCCTTTTTACAGTAGTCTCTAAAACAGATTGTCTTTCTAATCCAACTTCCTTTGATTGCAGCTATAGTTTGCACAGCCATCCTATAACTACATGGGAGAAAAAGAAGTGGCCAAAAGCAACCTGCTAAACTCTACTTCAACGTATCAGCAGCAGTAGGTGGTCATGTTGTTCAGACCATCTTCTGTGTTGATGTGCTCTTATGTTTTTTTTTCCTAATGCACATTCTGCATCAGCTTTTAGCCACAATTATACAGACATGCATATTTGAAGGATATTGCTCAGGGGGTTTCATTTACAAACAAGTCTTTCAGAAGAGTGAGGGCCCACATGAAAAATGACAGAAAATGTCATTAGCACATGTGTATACTTCAATCTATATACATTGTGTTATTGTAAATTTGCAAGATGCTAGACAATTGGAAGTATTTATCTTCTAGGTAGACCCCAAGAAGGATTGATTTTATAACAAAGTTTTGCTGGTTAGTTTCTGAACCAGATATCTGTGACAGTTCTTCCCTATAACACTGCTGTCAAAGTTGAGACAGCTGGAGGATAACTGACAGTGATACAGCTCTTCCCACTCATTACACATTGACTGGAGGTCTTGCCAAGTCAGACAGCAATCCCATCTTTTTTTTTTTTAGCATGCTGGGGAATTATGGGACTGCAAAGATGCAAGAAAAGAAGGAGGAGGGATCATTTGAAGTGTTTTTCCATTTACTGATCGTCTCGGTCATCTCTCCATAGATCCCACATACGAAGCTATACTTTTGACTTTTTGCCCCCTTTTCATTGTGTAGCTGAGAGAAATATTGATGTAAAAATTCTAGCTGCAGGATGAAAGTTAAGTGACATTTACTACAGTATATCCATGTTATCTGTCAGTGATGCCTGCTTTAAAGCCACTTTGAAATCACCTCTATCTAACTAACGTTAGGATGCGGATGACTGTTGGATCATTTGGAGAAGATATTAAGGTTAAGCTTTGAGGAGGGGCAACAACTAAACCCCTTCATTCATTTTCTGGTCATGGTTGATACGAAAGTTTCACAAGCCTGAGACATCCCTTTTTATTTTGATTAAAGCTGTAATGAACTTCCTGAAAATGCTGCATAAGATGTCAACACCAGATGAGCCAAATCTTTTTCTTGAGTCTTTTTCCCTGCAGGATCTGTGCCTTAAAGAAATCCGAAACCTCTAGCTTCCAGCTACGAAAAGAAAACAAGTGCTACAGGAAGTAGGACATATATGCATATATTAAAATGCCTTTGAAATAGGTAAACAATGGCAAAAATAAAGACACAACAACCGATTGTTTTAAATGTACAAAGTTGCACAGGTCTTTATCATTATTTGAAAATATTCAACAATTAAAGTTAAATCAAACAGTAAGAATAAGTAAGAACAATAATTAATATCAGCAAGAACTAGACTTAAAATCAGAATATTTTAGATTTTTTTTTTTTTACTGAAACACCTGAGGGAAGCAAATCAAAAGAGAACCCAGAAGAAAATAACCACTAAAGTTTTAGAAAAGAAAAAGTCTAAATAAAGTTAAAAACAAGTTCACACAGGTGTCATTCACTTCATCTGTATGTATAGCACATTCGCTCCACAACTGTGCAGAAGAGCAGCGACGAAAAGAACAGTGGGAAAGTAAATGATCATCTCTGCAGGCGTAGAGGTGCACGTGTGAAGGCAGGGCGAAGCAGAAAAACAACCCAAACAAAAAAAACAACTTTTCAAACTTGCTTGCAGATGTGTCCTTTCCCTAAATGCCTGCACAATATTACAGTGAAAGGACAGACTTCTCCGTTTTGATGTGAAAGGCTGAGAAAGCGCTGCTCTGTTGGAGGTGCATAAGACATAACTGCTTGCATGACATCGCCAACCTTTAAAAAATTCATTCAAACTTGTTCCAGTAAGAAACATGACATCAAAATTAGTTTAGAGGTGGGTTTGAGTCACATTTCATGTTTGTCTGTACAGAAATCAATATGTAATTCCTATTGGAAATTTGAATCGCTCCTCAAATTCAACAAAACCACCCAACTTAAAAAGAGGGAAATTGAAATTTAACAAAACCTTTGGTCAAACGGAGTACTCACAAAAGGAAAAACTGCAATAACAAGATCAAAGGGAATAAT
>JAVQJG010041730.1:0-30037 GCA_036024015.1 Craterocephalus amniculus | reverse complement strand
TGTACAAATATGTCACTCCACACATGCTCAAGAGTGCCATATTTTGTTGAGCTACAAGTTTCAGGACCTGTATCTATTTTAAATATTGACTTTAAATTGATCATGATATATATATATATATGTCCCAGCTGTCAACGGGCGAGAGGCGGGGTACGCCCTGGACAGGTCGCCAGTCTGTCGCAGGGCCAACATGAAGAGACAGACAACCACTCACACACACACACCACTCACACACACACACTCAAACCTAGGGAGAATTTTAAAGTGCCCAATTAACCTCACATGCATTATTATTATTATTGAATGATTATTGAATAAATCAGAAAAGAACTGTGTGAGGCAAGGCAAGTTTATTAAACATTAAAAGCATAAAAAGCGAGAAAAAATTACAATAAAAATCATTTAAACACCATCATAATTCAATTAAATACTGAATGTAAATCTGGAAATTGTGGTTTCTTGTATTTCTGAGCTGTGCAGATTTATTTCAGTTCATCAGCAGGTAGTCTGGAAACACTGTCCATTGACATTATCAGTAGTGGACGCTTCAAGCTACCATGCAAAAGCTCTCAAATCAGGGAATGTCTAAGCTTTATTATGTGAGAATAAAAAGAAGCTTAGCTGTTAACTCAGACCCTGTGAACTCTAAATGACACTGAGTTCAAAGAGAGGTTAGTGGTTCAAAATTAGCAGATTTGCAGTGCTGACTGTTACTTTTAGCTATGGGACAAATAGAGCCCACTAGGGGGCAGTACACCACTTCACTTTAACAGAAGCTGCAGTGATGAACACAGTAATGAATGAATGAATAGAGAAAGAGAGCAAGAAAGATATGACCCTTTGATGAACTGCAAATCTGCTGGGAGCTCAGCAGGGCAGTGCTGACTGGTTAAATGCCAACCCCTCCACCTGCGAGAAGAGAGGAGAACAATGACAACGATGCATCCCTCTGCGTGGGACTGTGGGTTTGTGCCCCAGTTAGTGAATTTCTCTGTCTGTCAGAGCCTGGGTAAGCCGCCGGTGAGTTTTTGGGCGTAGTTCATTGCGCCAACATGTGTTGCAAACACAAAGTCTTCCATAACCCACATTTAAAATATGTTTCTCCTGTCTCATTCCTACAAATGAAGGTCAGCGAATATTTTTTGCTGATTAAATTAAAACTATTCAAGTCTTCTGCTGCCAAATCACTTCTCTAAACAACCCCTTGGCCTCTCTTCTCACTGCACTTTCTGTATTTTTTTTTTTTTTTTTTGCCCTCCTTTGGCTCTCTCCCTTACTTTTCTCCATCTTTTTTTTCGTTTCCTAACAAAAGCCAGGACCGGGAGGCACATGATCAGGCTGCCACTAATTGGTATCAGATTCACAGGTTTGGATCTGCACCGTGCCGGCTGGAGCCAAAGCATTGCTCACATCTGCACAGAGAGCGAGCCGCCGAGAACCCGAGTGCGTCGAACTGTTGGCCCACCATCAGTTTCCCCCTTGCAGAGTCGTACACTCCTGCCATTATGCCAAGCCCTCCGGGGCCAGACGAGCTCCAAGTACACATGTGTGACAGCTTTCATGTGCAAGCCAAAGTCTGATCAGAGGACCTTCGTATTGACACCATTCATAGCTTGTCAGCACCTTGACGGTGAAGAAGCATGGCAGCTGAGATGTCCACAGTGTGACAGGAAAAACCAAGCAGCACGCAGAGAAACTGCGGTAACAGTGGCGAGCTGGACATGGGGATTAGGGACCAAGGCCTGCCATGTTTCCTCCATTCATGGCCTCGGGATACAAAAACTTACATAAACAGGCTCATGCACAAAAATACAAACAGAAAACCCTGATATACTTGTACTTGTCACCGTTAATGAACTCTGTCGGCAAGCAGCATTTTCGGCATGTTTCGCTTGATTAAGGCGGAATTTTAACATCGACTTTGTCACCGAATTTTTCTTGGCAAGCTTATTTCAAGTCTTTTACAGTCGCATGAGCTGGCAGATTGTGGAGCTGGCAGGGCTTCAGTTATGCGTAGAGATGATTGCTTTAACGAGGAAAACAAATGACAAAACATCGATAACAAAACAAGAACATGGAAAGTGTGGAGGACACTTTTGCGCTCACATAACACACCTTGCACGCCCGAGGGACTTCGCTGACCCAGAAAACAAGCATCTAGCATGTTGTCTGTGGCTAAAGGGCACTGTGCGGCCATGACGCTCGTGTAGCGATAGTATGCACACCAGAGCACGCAGACTTTGACAGCAGCAAACACTTGGAGAGCTGCCATTGGATAAGGGACAGCCACAAGGGGTTTCATGCCAATAGTCTGACAGTGCCCCGGCGTCAAACACTTGGCAGCTTCAGCACACCCCTCGTATGGTTAACCCCTTATTCAACCTGACAAGTTCACTGGGAACACACGTTTGCTCATGACAAGGGCCTCAGGGTGTGATTGCTGAAGGGGAGGGTGGGATACACAGATTTAAAATATACCTGTGAGGCTTGCAGCAACACCAGATTGCATTTGCAATCCCAGCCGCTAAGCAAGACTACAAGCCGAGGACCAATTTCACAGGTCCACGTCGTGATTATTAACTCATGCTGAGTCAGATGTTATTTAACCAAGACTTTGTTGGAAATTTTTTAGCAATGCATAATTCGTCTCAAATGTTGATTTCTAAAAATGTTTGTGTATTTTAATTGCCATGAATCAATGATTACAAGTGGTAGACATTTTAAGAGAGCTTAAATTGTGTCCAGTAAAAAGTTGTACCTCTGCTGCACGTCATCTGATAATCTCATAAATAACTTAACAGTCATTCATGAGAGCTGACTGCATTACTTATTTATTCTTCAGATATCTTGAGTTAGCTGGATGAGTAGATATGACAACCTCTCTCCTAACTATCTCAAATCAAGCCTCTGTCATCACACCCCATGCTGGTACATTCCTCCTGGCATTTTCCCACCAATCAGAAAGTTCCTCACTGCTCAATCCTCATTCTGCTGCAATTTCCCCAGTGGTACAATCTGTGCCACACTCCTGCTGCTTCTCTGCCTCTGCTTCCTGTTGCTCCGCCTTCACCTACTTCCTCTGTCAGGAGATGATGGCAACCTCCTTCCTGGAGAGTACAAGTTGGAAATGTGAAGTTCCATGTCATGACAAGAATCCTGGAAGTAACTAATTCCCATGAATGGATGTAAAATCTATTGGGTGTAAAATCTTTCCGGAGAACCAAAATGGCGAGTGTTAAGATGATAAAATGACTTCTGCCTCTTTCTTCTACTCCCCCTTCATTCTCACTTCATACTATTCCGGTAATCTATTATTGTTAGCATTATTATTATCACTATTGTTATTATTATTATTATTGTCATGAATAATTTCACACATACACCCACATATACCCACACATGCACACACACACACCCCACATTCACACAGATTCACCAGTTTTTGTTGTTGTTGTTGTTGTTCACGTCTGTTTTGTCTGTCTGTCAACTTCACTGAAGTAAATAAAAAAATGAAAAATAAAAAAATAATAAGATGATAAAATGAGTTAAGTGTTACATCTTATCATGTAGTCAAGTAAAGAATGGAAAACGGTGATAAAGTGATGAGGGTGAGGGTGAGGGTGAGTCAGATGCTCACATAACACCTGCCTCTATAATGTACAAAAAAAAATTAACATACAATTTAAATAGATAAAATCAAATGATAACATTTATACTTTCAAACCTCTGTGTGTATTCTTGTTTCTGTATTTACTCAGACTACCTTTAGTCTGTGCAGAAAAAAGTTATTTTCCTTCAGGGGAAACAAATAAGAAAATGAAAACAGTTTCATCATTCATCTTCAGTTTTCCATAACAACACATATTCAGTTGCGTAGTTGCTGACATCCCCATTCCTGTTTTGACGATGCTGACACAATGCAATGATGCCAACATGATGTGACGCTACACAGCACAAAACAAATATTCACACAAAATGTTGTCATTTCAGTTTTAAGACTGAGTCATACATTTACTAGCCTAAGTATTTGTCTGCTGAAAAAAAATCACTGACCTCAAAACATACTTTAAAATAAAACAAAAAAAACAAACAAACAAAAAAAAAGAATAGAGGTTTTGGTATTCATCCACACATCTTCATCAGTTGCTGGTGCACAAAAAACAGCCCTTTTTAAAAAATAAAACATATTAGAAGAATCTGTTACCTGGATAAATTAACATCTATAGACATTTTTCTGTTAAACAATATCTGCCTAAGCTTGGCTAGTCAGATGTCAAAAATACCTTCGGTTTTAAAATTAAAAATGTCCCCCCTCATATGTGGAGAGCCTTCGATTACTGGACAAATTTTTATTTCAGTTCATTATCATATAGAAAAATTCAAATCAGAAACTTAATAGGAAGAACATTTTCCTTGCTACACTTCCGTGTGGTGGGCAAGTATGAAAAAAAACTTATGAAAACATGTCCTTTGGATTTGTTTTGAGTCACTCACATGTAACTTGCTCTTTAATTAAGCCACTGAGAGGTCAGAAAGGTCGGAATCTCACTTTTTAAAAGCTTTCAGTGGAAATATCCTGCCACTATTATACCAGGCTACAGTTACATTGTCCTCATTGAGTGCCCCCATAACAGTCCCCTTACCATTTCCAAGTATAACAACCAGGGACTACACTCAGCATGAAGAAAAATGACACCACATGATCTTTTTTTCATGCCACTTCTTTGCACCCATTGTTAGTCTCTCCTTCTTCCCTGCTAGCACATCCAATCAAATTAAAAATGGACTGAGAAGTGAACTGCTGTTACTGGGCCCCATGTCCCTAAATTCATAAAAGAGAAAGAGTGGAGACTGGAGTTTATAGCCATCCCTTCGCTCCCATTACCTCCTGAAATCCCCAGAAACCCAAGAGAGGAAGAAAGGGCAGTGTCTGCCACCCAAAGATGTTACAATAACAGAAAGAAAACCAACCAATCCTTCAATAATCTTGGCAACAGAGGGAGGTCTTTGGTAGTAACAAGACAAGTGTGTATGCATCTGTGTACGCGGACCCACCAGTTCCACTCATGGGTAACAGATGGTGCCTTATCATTGGCCAGGATCGGCCAGGCAGCACACATTCCTAGACGTGCCGGTAATGCCTTTTGTGATGTTCATTTAATGCTGACTTTATGTAGAATTACACACCAAATAGCAGTTGGACTATGCTCATTACCTGACACACCATCAATGTGAAACTTGTCTGACAAAACACAGAGGGGGAGGTATTTGTTAAGATAATTATTGTCAAATGATTGAACAACTCTTACACCTTCCTGTGTGCATTCTTTTTAATTATACGTTCACACACTGACGCCGGCAGTCTTTATTATCAGTAGACCTACTTGCACCATCGAACCAGTTTCCCTCATACGAACATGCCTCCTCACCTGGCTGCCCTAAGAGCTGGCCTTTTAGAGACCTCCCCCCCTACCCCCTCACCCCTTTAATAATGCCCTTTTATTCTTGGACACGTTATTAAACACTGTCACTCAGGCTAAATACCAGGAATAGTTGGATAAGAGCCTAAACAAGGATGAGGGGAGGGCACATAAAGTATCCTGAGTGATGGATCTGTGAGTCCATAAATGCTGGTGTTGTGAGCAGAGAGAAAAAGGTAAAAGGCTGGGAGGCTGAAGGAAAGCTGGACGGAGGCCAAGTGCATTATGGTTGGGGTGAGGAGTTCAGGCTGGAGTGCAGCAGGGGGGCCAGTATTCACTCTGGTTGCACACCGTGACGGCTGATCAGTAAGGATGATGATTGACACCTGATATAGCCGACTGAATGATTGACAAATGAATCGAGCATGTGAAAGTCTGTGTTTGGAAATATTGTGACGGCATCTTAACTGTGAGAGCATGTCGCTGGCTATGTGAATAATCCGGAGTGATAATGTACATTTGGGCACATGTAGCTGTCTTACTGCATTTGTAAATGCGTGATTTCAGCTTCTCCTTCGCACATCTGGAATCGTTCTTGAACAAGAAAAGAAAAGAGGAGAATTCTCAGGTAATGTAACACATCCTTTGGCAGCCATAGTGGAATATTTAACATTTAATGTCAGAACTGAAATCAATCACGCTTTTGTGTGGCTTTGAAAAAGACATGGTGAAACCTTTAGTGAAAAATGCTATTTGTTTCCCCTGCAGGACAAAGTTTGTGACCCCTTTTTGGAATTGATTACTTAAAACACACTATGAACAGTTGCTCACAGTAAAAACTGGAAAAAGAAAAGTATGTGAACCTCTCTGCTAATGACTTTTCCACAAGCCACGTGGAGTCAGATGTTCCACCGAAAGAGACTAGATTGGAAGTGTAGGTTGTAGAGGTGCTCCTCCCAATAAAGGAAGGCATAGAGAGTTGACAATGTCTGCTCTTCTCATGAAAATTTGATTCATGTGAGCTATGTCTTAGTCATAATGACTTTTAGAGGAACTCAGACCAGGGTGTTAACCATTCAACATAAAGAAAAGTTTGCCACAAATAGTGGAAATTGAAGACTGCTCTCTCTCTTGCAGTAGGTTTTGTATAAGTACCCCACTATGAGCAAAACATGCAACGCTGAAAGAGGTGAAAATGAACCCAAGCAAAACACTTCCAGGGATCTTTACAAGTTGCAGGAATATTTACGTGTCCTCTGCTAGGGAAAATACAGAAACATGTATTTCTATTCTTATAGACCACAAAGGAAACATCAGCTCTGCTCATAAAAACATTGTGGTATGTCTGACGTTTACAAATCACTACTTGGAAGTACCCCAAAACGTCTGGGACAACGTGAAAGTGAGAAAAAAAAAGTTGAACCTCAGAACTGTGGATTGACTAGTAAAGATCAATCTAATTTTAGGAGCAATCGATACCGAAATCCTTGCAATTTCACCAGTATTTTTATAAGAGTAGCTATCGAAATGTTTAGATTTTGATTGGTTGGTCAAATAAACCAAGTGTGAGAATCCATCATCCATAAATCCCAACACACCCTCCTGTGTATCTGCATTACTGAGATGATGTAAGAAGGTGTATTATTGTTAAGAAAATAGCTTTACACATGTCTTATTCTATATGTGAATCATCAAGGTAAAAAGCTGTAAGCCTCTGTTGGATCTTCACACTACAGTAAAATAAAACAATGCCTAATTAATGTACCTCCATTCGAGCTGCTAATACTTATAATTTACCAACTGTGAAACACTCCACTTGTAATGCTCTAATTGCTGACAGATTGAATTATGGTGGTTCCACAGTGGACTTGTTTGGAGACTTAATAGCCCAAGTACCCCCTGTGAGAGGCAAAAGACATGATAAGGCTTAACTGGGACTATGACAGGCTTAGCCAACTGGTTACTATGTCTACAGTCTAACCGGCTGATGTGAAAATGAGTTTCCAAAGCATTGAGAGAGTAGCCACAGTTTGCTGATGTCATCAGAGAAGGGCTGGGAACATAGACACACAAGGATCACCTGGCTGGAGACAGGGTGGATTATGAGGAATTAGGGGGCACTATGTGACTTGGCACTAAACTGGGAGACCTGTTGTTGTCGGCACAGGATCTGATCATTTGCCAAGACACACATGCCGAAAGACTCTTGCGTAGGAGAGAACACAGATGACTGAAGACATACTGAAGGGAACAAATGCGTAAGGTAAGGATAGACTTGTGTGCTTGTGCTGACAAGCACGTGCGCATTGTGCACACATGCACACTTACACAAAAGCTCCCAGCAGTGTAAGTGTGTCCTCTATCCAACAGTAGCAACTGTAACAATGATGAGGCTTAACAGTGCAACAGAACTCCCCCTGTAGATTGACACATGAGACCGCTGTTCATACAGTGCAACCATTCACAGCCTTGGAGTTTGATAACTCTCGTTTAGCCAACATTAAACCGCAGCTGTACACCGTTATAATTATCAGAGAGGCCTTTACATGAAATGTCAATCCATATTTCAGCTTCAAGGGATGAGAAAAGCAGTAAAGCATGATGTAAGGAAAGTGCATGGGGGGCTTAGATTAAAACAAGGAATTATGTTGCTCATGGTATTTAGTAACTATGTGTAAAATCAGTCTTATATCAGTCTGAGTCATTGCACATGGTTTAATGTGTGGTTACAGCATGCAGCCGTGTCCCATGTTATTATCCGTCCCTTGATTTTATGTTATTTCATGTTGTCACAGGATGACATTTTAGTGTGAAATTAAGCGTGAAAAGCTTGATACGCAGAAAATTATACAAAAAAGAGGAAAGCCATGTACAGATTGCCACAAAATAAGGTTGCCAGGTAACCACGGTTTTCAAACCATTCAGAAAATCAACATTGACATTTCGCTCTTCGTAAGTAAGCATACCTGTAAATGAGCTGCATTTGCAAGGTCCCCAAAGCCTTAAAGCATACATGGTGAGCACCAAGGAGGAACGTGGTTGTACGGTTGAGAAACCATGCTGCTGCTGGATTTTAAGGACCCATCATGTGTGTATAAATATAATCCACCACTCCACCAGCTCGTGTGGATTAATGTTTATGCAAGTTGCAGGCGTGCACAAACACACAGGTAGTATTTGGAACCACTACATGCACCCACACATACGCACACACACACACGGCGTACAGTGAGTCAGGCGTATCTCTCACACCCTCTGCCAGTTGTCAGTCACTGCCTTTGAGACCAAGGCACATGGGACTACATTAAATCCTTCTGGAGACAGGATGACGGGTACAGCGACCTATGCTGAACTCATGCACACACACATACACACACACATACACACTGACATAGCGAATGACTGCATATGCAGTGCTAACTATCTTTCTTTCATTTCAACTCTGCTGTTTCTGAGCGTACGTGGCATGTCTGGCAAGAGGAAACATTTTCTTTTCTCATCACCCAAATGAACCATCGTTCCAGTATTTCTGCATATAATACAGAATATTGTTTGACTTTTTGAAGAGATAAAGCCTGTTTAATTAATCAAACCTTGACAAGAATCAAATATAACAGGATGTTTAAACTTGTCGGCAACTGTGACTGAAACCAGGCAGGAAATGAAAAACCCACCAGTAAATATTTTGCTGTGATTGCCTGCAAACAATGAGAGACTAAATAATGTGCACTCATAAACATTTCATTGCCTTGGACTCAAGGGATAGCATAGCGAAACGGCTGATTTGGTCTTTATCCGTACAATGTATCAAATCACAGATCACAGATTAAAGACTGGATGCTGTCATGCTTAGCAGATCCTTTCGACCCACAAGCCCTTGCTTAATGATATACCGATAATGCTATACCACTTAATGTGTAATTTTCTAACCTCTAAAGCTGCATGCGGTGAAAACAATTTAAAAGCTATAAGGCGCTCGGGCAGAAAATGGCTACTATCAGTTTGATTTGAGTAACTGAATACTTGAAATTGCCCACTCGCTTTGTTGTGATCCATGCAGTCTTCCACCGACGGCTGTTGACAAAGTGTTGGCAGCCGTAGAAAAGTTACGGACACATTTAAGAGGATACTCTGCTCCTGCTTGTCGCATCCCAGAATGGCAGCAGCTAGGCAACCAAAGTAAACGCCCTAACCTCCTTTGGCTTAAGAATGAAAGCTATGTAGAGGGAAAACAGATGGTGATGAGATAGTGAGGATTTTTGGCAAAGCACTTGCAAGCTTTGATGCGCTCTTTTGTTGTTCTTGAGCGCTGACATCAACTGTCGTCTTTACTCTGCTGCAAGTGGCCGTAGCAGCTGAAATAATACTGCAGTGACAGAATTATGAAGGATTTATGACCTAGTTTTTGCAGAGAAACAGGGCAGGTTACTGTAGGCTATGCAACAGAGACCTGTCTAAAACTAGAAATGAACTTATTTGTTATGTCATGGCAAAAACTACTTTGTATATATTTCATATATGTGGGTGTAATATTGGTTGTTATCCTTTGTCTGAACTGAAAAAGCTGGAAGGGCACACGCAGCATCACATACATATTGCATTATGGGTAAGATGATACACGTTTCACTCTGAAGAAAACTGGATAGTGTAGCACAGTAACTGTGGGAACTGTGGGTATTTTATGAACAGATGACATAACTTTATGCCTGCCTCTATCTCTTCTCTCAGATGAAAACTATGCAGTGGATTGATAGCAGCAACTTTTGAAACGTCCTCCATTTTCTCACCCAACGAGCATTAACTGAACTGCTCCCAGAAGGGGGTAACTTGCTGTCAGAAATACTTAAGTGCCAACATATTTATGGAACTTATGGCAGTTTACGTCTTCTGGGAAAGAAAAAAAAACTGCATGGACATTTAAAATGGCATTTTCTTCTTTGCTAGATGTATTATTGCCATCCAGTTCATGAAGAGACCTCCAGTCACTACTTTGTCCTTGGGTTTGAAGCTCGTATGCCAGACTCTGCAACATCCACCTACAGTATTATTATATTGTTGATGAACAGGCCATGTGGGTGCCGTCCAAACTCAAGGACACAGCCCATCTATCTGCCATCTGTCAGTGACTTGTCATCAGGCTTTAGTAATTACACAAGTGTAAATACTGCCGGGAAGCAGCAGTTTGACAGGTGAAAGAGATTTATTAGATCTACAAAGAGTGTTTTCCTGTTTTAAAAAAAATAAAAAACAAAACAGTGAGAGAAAATATTTTCTGCTTGTAATGCTCTGCTCTCAAGAAATGGCACAGATTTTAAAGGCCAAATTGGAAGTGGGTTAGGTTTGTTTCAGTCATCTCACTCTTCCACATCTTCACCTTATGTTCATCCTGACCTGCTGACTGAGTGCCAACTCTCTTTCTCTTTGGCCCATGGGTCCATGCATGCTGTTAAAGCTGCATGGTTGCTATGGTTAAACTTTTATCTTAAAAAAAAGTCTTTCTAAGAAATCTTTCAATGTAATTCTGAGGATTTTTGTGCAAAGCCTCAATTGTCACTGCCTTACCCTGAGGAGTCTAATGGAGGACTCATCAAGGGCTAATGTACTCACTTCCTTGACGGGAAAGCCAAATGGTGAGTAAGCCAATGAATAAAGATGAAGTAAGATCTTTGTCCTAATGAGCTACAATTTGCGGAAGCAATGAAAGGGACCAGTAAGGGAGTTCAGGGAGATCAGGCAAACAGACACTGGACTACAAGCTTTAGCAGGATGGATTAAACACCTTAAATCTTCCATCCTAAACACGCCGATTTAGATTGCAGGCATAGATTTTATCTTGATGGGCCTGTGCTTGTAAAACATTAAAGTTGTATGTGTGCGGTATGAGTTAGATCCAGGTGGTCCGGCATCACAGACCTCCCAGACATTGATTAAAATGGATTCTTCTATTTCATAGAACGAAGACCTCACACTGGGAGTTGTGTTCATAAAACTGATTAATTGATGCAGATGTGGGTCACGGACAGCACCAAATGAACTGATGCAGGGTCTATGAAGGCTTTTCTTCCTGATTTGATGTAAAATGTCAAAACTTCAGCGATTTAGGAGATTTAACCTTTTAACTGTAACCATATTGCTGTCTCTTCATGTGATTTATTTAGCCAAGCATATCACCTTGATAGATTCGTATCTGTTTGCTCAGGTTTTCAAGGTGAGGGATAAAACTAAGTTGTAAACATCTAAACGGCACTCATACCTGTGCCCTGACGGACCAAGCTTGTTTGCCGCTGCCAGTGCCTCTGGGAAACTGCAAGACATTCGCCTCTGTACTTCTGATTATGATTGACAGGTGAACACCACACCCCTGAGGCTTTCGACTTTATGGTGCAAATAAAGGGGCCAACAGAGGGCATAGTAACGGAAACAGGCTGATGCTTTCCAGCCACTAGGGTTAGGCGTTTAATGCAATATGTACTGTCAGAGCTGAGGGCTCACATCAGCAGAATAGCTACAGGCTGCCATATTTAACCTTAAACTGCCAGTAATCTAACTAGCTAAATTAGAATGGATCACCTTTTGAATATGATGTGCTAACAGGAAGACTGTTTGCTCCTATTTCTACTCAAAGCTTCTTCCTGGATTTAATTAAATTGAAACCCAGTGGCTGTGTCCTCTTAGTCAGAACCTGACTGATAAAAAAACCTTCTTTTTGTGAACTCATATTTTCAAATGTCCTTCTGTGGAAGTGCTGGCGATGCAAAGCACCAGCAGCAGTTGGGTTCAAATTTGGTTTCTTTTGCTTTTCCTGATGAATGGAGCGTCAATAATCAAATGCCTACAGTACAAGAAAGCAGTAGTTTTATAATATGCTAATTTCCTCTCAAGATAGCAGGGAGTTTAAGAAGATCATGTTTGCATCAACCATCAAACAGTGACTGAATATAAGTTGTACCAAGATCCCTTTGCCTCCAAGTGACTGACATTAGTCCTAATAAACATTTCCAGTTGGAGGAGAGTATCTGTCTGGTCTACATGACTAGCTAGAGTGTTATCAAAGTGCAAAAATGATTATTTTAATTCCCTCTTTTATGAGGGAAAATTTGTCAAAACATGACAACATGAGCAGTCCCATGACTGCATAACTATGATCAACTGTAAGAAAAACCAAACCATTCCAAACCATTTCCAAGCGCATAGTCGTGCGTGGAACATCTCAGGGTTGGAACGACTTTGTTCATGCAAGTTCTAAACAAATTCAAGACCAAAACTGTGTCCTAGCCCAAAGAATGTTGGGTGAAGGGATTTTGACTTCAGAACTCGCCTTTTTTGTTCTCTTTGCATGTCATTCTGTTTTGCTTTTCTGATCTTCAGCAGGAACTAATTTAACTCAACCGTAAATGCTCAGCATTAACAACACGTGAAGTCCCTCAGCAAGAACCTTTTATGGATAGTTTCTCTCAGAGTACGGTTGTGTATACTATCTTGTCAAGTGCTGTTTCATAACAGGTTTGAAGGTTTTCTCTGTGTGATACCACTCAATGTAACTATATTCATATCTCAAAAGTGTTATTTAAGTTGAGTCAAGCTCATTTCCATGGCACACTTTAATATACATTTTGTCAATGCATCTTTCCCCATCCTATTTTACACAGTTTGAGTTCATATTAACCCTCCACTCATCCTTTGGCAAAATAAACAACTTAACATGCCCCTGTATCTCCAGAGCCTCTGAAACTCCTTAAAAAAACACTGACTCATTCTCTCCACAGTTTTTTTGCACCTGCATGCGTATCTTCTGTTTTGATGAATTCTTCCTCCTTGTCCTCTCTTGCCTCTCCGCTCTTCCTTTCTGTTCACTCTTGATCTTTGAAAATTGACTGTCTTTCACTCCTCTTCATCAGTTCTTTGTCTCCTCTCCTGTCTTCTGCCTCCTGCATTTGTTTCCCAGTGAGTGCCGACTGCTGACCCAGCGGCTGTGCTCTCTACTGGCACAGGGAAGCGTGAGAGGCTGTGGACAACAGGAAGGAAAAAAGTCTGCAGTCTTAACCTTAATCTGATGGAGCTTTTTTCTCAGACAGCTTGCATATCCTGTGTATTACTTATCTTGCCAGTTGTTTGAGCCCTTGATTGAAGGCTGACAGGTCAGACTTATAAGCCCTGTCTGGACTGGAAATAGTCACACAACCGTGATCAGCTGTGTGATAACTTTGAAAAGGCTTCTTTGGAATGTTTTTCCTGTGTGATAAATAGGTTTTTTATGACGTTACACTGTCATCAAGAGAGATTTGTGACAGCAGGGTGTCAGCAAGAGTGAAAGGGAAGGTTTAGATGACAGTGAGAGCAGTAACGTTGAATGAGTCGGAGGTGTTGCCGTTGAAAACACAGCAGGGGAATTCAGTGCTGGCTGATTTAAAGGAAACTTCACAGTGTATTAGGATGACGGACAGGATGAGGAATAGTAGGATCAGGAGAGTACCTCTGGTTGGTTAATCTGGACAAAGCAAGAGTGCTCGCATTTGTTTGGAGATGTGACACCTACTGTACTGGTGGCTGCCAAGTGCAAAACATGTTTACATTTAAAAAACACACGAACCAATTTGAAAGCAAATTGACCTCTTAGGAAAGATTTTTACATTTTAGGAAACAACTCTTTACTGTAAGTACTCTGGCCAGCTGCAGATGGGACAATAAAGAATGACTCAGTCCAGCATGAAGTCTGTGACAGAAAAATGAGTGAGATGAAATAAACGCATGTATCCCCGTTTCAAAGTGCTGCCTGTAAAGAAAAGATTTAACCTTTGCCAAACACCTCAAATGATTACAACAAAACCTAACAACAGCTCTAATTTGTCTCCAATCCAATATCATTAAAGTTCCTATCTTAAAATGTTACATTTTTTTCAAATTTGCAAACAATCTATGAAATATACATTTGTTTATACTCAGTCACTGTAAATTGGAAAGGTACATCCCATTTAAGGCCATACATGCAATAATTAACATGGTCATGGATGCATTACACATCCTTTATGTGATCCATTCATAGTTTTCAATGTGCAAGCTCAATTTTACAATATAGATATCTATAAATTGAATTGCATTGAATCTTATTTTAAATCAACAGATAATCTATCATCACAAAATAAAACTCCCATTACTTACCATTCATGCCTCCAGAATCTCCTTGCCACCTTTTGTAATCATTCACAATACTTATTTTTATCTAAATACTGAAATGCCTGTTGCCACCAATAGTATTAAAGTAGAACATCAAAACCTTGTCAGGTGCTAGGCTCTGCTCAGTTCTAGTGGCTTGTCGATTCATATTTGTCACAGGATTAAGTGTGATAATGTGCTAACTTTACAACATATCGAAGGGATTGGCGGATTTTTCTTAAGCCTCAATTGAACATTTTTCCTCCACAAAGCTGTCAGACCCAAGTAGTAAAGTAGGCTCAGGGGTTTTGGAGCTCATGAATAGTGAAATAAAAATGATTAAATACTAAATTAAATAAAAATAAAAACAATGAAAAATCACACGTCATCGTTGTCTTCTCAGTTTTCTCTCAATATTTCATTTATTTATTTTTGTAAAGGGACAATGCATATTAATGAACAAACACAAGGTCGTAAATATGACGGATTTAGCCAGTAGCTAATTTCCATATGAACATAAACTCATCTCAAGAACAAAACAAGTCCCACACGAAGTGGACCTTTGTTGGAACAGGAAGTAGCTTGGGGCCAAGAAGACTGAAAACAAGAAAAATCCAGTAACAACAATTACTAGCACCCCAGAGACTTCTTCAGTCCTATCTAAATTAACTATGAGCCCAAAACAATAAAATATTATACAGTCATTTAGCAGACTTTATCCATAGTGATTTACAATTGTGTACACCAGTGATGACAACACTGTAGGCATGGAGGGTAAAGTATCTAGCCCAAGAACATGACAGCCAATTGGGACAGGATTCAGACTGCCAACCTTCAGGTCATTGGATGACCTGCTCCTCCAACTGAGCCAGTGGAAGATTTACCAAAAGATGTTATTTGATGACAAAGAAAAGGTGTGTGTTGATTAAATATCTTCAGAACATTTAGCAGCCAAGTGTTTATGAGCATTGTTTGATGACAACAAGCACATCTGGAGGCTGAAGTGTACGAACAAACTGTCATTTTGTTTTGGTAATTATCTTTACGTGCTATATTTTAATTTGAGGTACTCCATAAAGAAAAAACTTTCCATTTTGGATGTCATTGTCCAGGATGGCTCTGCAGTTTTTTTCTGCAGTCCTTTGATTTGTTCCTAGCTATCTCTTGACCATTACTCTCCACTCTGTTTTAATGGATGTCACAAACCATGGCTGCCAGCAGCATCCTGGAGAAAATGAATCGTTCTAATTGAAATAACATGTTGACTCGACTGTAGTCGTTAAAATACTCGAACACTATATCTTTGTTTTGGTTTTTTAGCATTTTATAGGCTCCAGCATCCTGCTGCTGTGTGTGCAGAAAACATTTTGGATAGAAGGCCAAACTGCGACCGGCCAGCTTGAGGGTAATGAATTCCATTAAATCATTCCCACTCTTATTAAGACCACATTAGAAGAGGCCAAAATCTGGAGCAAAGTATACACAGGAGGAGGAAAAACAAACCACTCAACAGAGAATTAATCTTTTTTTTTTTCTTGGGTGGGGGGCAACTAGAAACAGGCTGGTCTTTTATTGGCTGTTAGCTCTCACCCCTCTGCAGCAGGCAAACAGAGAGATGAAAAGAAGGGAAGAGAAGAGGACGTTTCTGTATTGAGGAGTTAGAGAGGTTCATCCGGACGTCCTGGGTGAAGCATGAGAAAGAGAGTGAGTAAGAAAGACAGAAAGAGAAGAGATTAGGGACAGAACAGACGGAGGGAGAGTGAAATGCGGGTGGCTTTAAATCTATACAGTGGCACGGTTCTTTAACTATGTGTGTAGTACAAGTGTATGTGTGTATGTGACGCAATCTTCAGAGTGTGTGTGTACAGATGACTCTCAGGAGACAACTTTTGGAACACTAAGCAGACCTGTTATCGTCAGTTTTCAGCCTACATTGCCAGGAAATTTTAAATCATGGTCTGTTTCTGTAGAACATTTCCCAGATTAGATATGAAAGACCATAAAATGCAACACTGTTAATGTTTCTGGACATGTGTGTGTGCTGTCCAGCACTATTTTGTTTAGATTTTGGCTGTGTTGGCAGGTAGTGTGCGCTTATGGTGATTTAAGACTTTCACATACTTTTTCTCAGTGATACGGTTCACGTGTTTTCAGGAGGTGCTCAAGTGGGTGGTCAGAGCCAGAATGCTTTTTTTTTCTGCTTTAGCAGACTGAAGATCTCTTGACAAGAAAATGCTCTGCTTCCTTGTTTTTTGTTTCACTTGACCCCGATTCAAAGACAATTGTCCATTAAATTGAACATATTTCAAATGTTCCGGAGTGTAATTAACTTAATCTTTCCCTCTGTCTCCATTTTGTTTTCTTAAGAATTGCTTTGCACCTCTGAGTCAGTCATCCGCCCACGTGAAACATCCCATATGTTAGTACAAGTATATATGCTTAAATTTTCTGTTGGGCTGTGGAGATTCAGCAAGTGTGAATCATAAAAAAAAGTAAAATATGATCATTTATAAATATATGCCGGTAATGGTGGTTAATCAGCTAAGTCATTGTTGGTGCTCTTTGGTAAATTGACAAACTGTCAAATTAAATTGGATCAGTATATTTCCAGTCCAGTTTAGTCAAGCTGTGGTTAAAATGGCCAATTAATTGGACCGTCCTGGTCTCACTCTAGTTATGTTATATTCTGCTAAAAGGGCTGAATGAGAAAACAACATGGCTCTCTACTTCTTTTTTCCCCTATAATATATGAACATAAGAGTATCCATAGCTAAATATCCTTAGCTATGTGTATCTTCTTAAAAGGTGTTTTTCACCTTTCAAGCTTTTACGTTGTTAGACTTTGCCAGAAGATTTTTTTTTTATCAAACAGAATTCTATCAGTGGAAAACAGCAACCAGCCAGGAATGCAATCAAGAGATGAAACTTGTTCCTTCTTGGTCACAATGTCTGACACATTTATGACACCATGTTAACTTTAATATACACTTACATTTCTGTGTTTACAAAAATAACTTTATGTGCAGGTTGCTACACACCCATTTGATTCTAGTTGAGCAGGAGATGTATTAGTGGGGCTTCGTGAGCTTAGTTTTCTGCAATTCTGCTTGAACCAACATCTGTAAACTTCTTTACAGTCTGGTCTACTCAACATTTTTTTTTCAAATATCAGGTAAAGGTACTTGCTGCATTGAAGTCGGTCAATGCAATAGCTTATATCATTTGTCAGTGAAAAAACAATGGCTATTGTAATGCACTCATGGTAGACTATAAGTACTAGACGCAGGTTTCATACAATATTTTGCATGAAGAAACAGCAGGACAACAACAGGAGCAGCAGTACGTACATGCTCACCCCATTCCAAGGTCTTAGATTTTCAGAAATGTTCAGAATATGTGCAATAATAAGGTTCATGTCATGCTTGCAAGGTTTGGTGTGAGGTTGCTGAAAAGCACACAATTAAATGGCAAAATTAACATGGTGAGGACAAAGTCAAAGATGAGGACAGACTAAGCAGACTGATGAAATTTGCAAGATTAGTGAACGTAATATGCTGCTGTTGGTGTTGAAAGAAAGGAGCTGGAAGAATCCTTAATATGAATGCATGTAGGTATACCATTGTTCAAAATATGGAAATTGTTTGTCACATGACCCCTTTATAATTTCCTAAAAATATCAAATAATCTGATTTATTATGGTAAAACCAGGGTAAATATTAGCTAACTGTGTTGTTGCCCATGTACTGAATAAAGATTTATCTGGTGAAAAAATAAACAAAAATGAAAAGACTAAGGAAAAAATTCTTAAACTCTTTGACTCGTGTTTATTTATATCCAACTTCTTTGCGCCATAAATTAGTAAAATAGCAGTACTGGTTGACATTTCCCAAGATGGCCGACTAGTCTGATTTCTACAAACCTGACTGTAAACAAAGACTCATAGTGAGTGATCAGTAAAAAGAGCCTAAATAAAAAGTAAAAATATTTACAGCTAACGTCTGTTAAGTGTCATTTAACAAAGTGAATCCACCACAAGTTCCCTCTGTAAGCCTAAATGGAACTTCATGCAGCCTTTAAACACATGATTTTTTTTTTTACCCACTCTGGTCTTTACAAGTCAATTATTGTTGCATATAAATAGTAAAAAACAGCGGGTTGCTGTACATTTTGTTTTGATTTAAGAACACATAAGATTGCTTGGTGTTGTAAGATTTGTGGGTGGACTTTCATCCTGTCATCTGTGACCTGTCATTCACTGTGTTGTCTTGTGTATTTATGCTGTTGTGTGGTGCATTTTCCTTCCTGACTGTCAACGACCAAAATCGAAGCAACCTAGTGGGAAAAACGTTTGTGCGGTCTGCCAAGACTTTTCAGTCAGTTTCCTAGTGTGTTCCAAACTTTTGCTTTCAGCAGCATGTCACAGACCTATTTTGTCTGTTATTTAGCATCAACTTTTAAGCAAAAACATGCTTTTCTCATAAATCCAAGCAGGTTGACATGCTCTGTTTTTTTTTTCCCTTTGGCGTCTCATACTGTTATCAAGAACAGATGTTTGGTTTTCTGTTACGATTACAACCTACCTATTTTGCCTACCTTATTTTGTCTAATTGTAAAGTTTTTGGGACTTTGTGGGATAGCTGAAATGTTGGTTTCCTTAAATCATGTTTTTCACCTTGCAAATTTTCCTGCTGTTATTTCAAAATGAAATATCCTACTGGATAGGAAATGGCCCAATACTGACTTACTAATCTTCCTTGTTGCCTGTTTTGCAGCAAAAGCTGGATGAAATTGATCTGCAGTTCCAGCCCCTCATCCCAGTTCCATTATAGTCTTTGGACTAGATGTTAGATACGATCCACGGATGAGCTATGAAACATGTCCTCTGTCTCAGTTAGGTTGTGCATTGATCCTGATTTTCTATATTACTTTAAGACATATGGCAGAGCTGTGTGCGCTCAGCGCCACAGATGGCCTAAGAGACTCAATGCTTTAAACTGGGAAGATTGAGTAATCAGGCTCGGGATGGTCATGAAGAATATGACAACAGAAATTTTCCCATTTTGTACAATTAACTTTCACTCCTGTCTTGTCTCAGTTTATCCCTAAACACAGGTGTTATTTCCTCTTGCTCTCTGTCTTAAAGCTACAGTCTGCTCTCTTAACTCATCTCAGCCCAGCCGGTTCGATGTTATCTTTTCGTTTTAAGAAAATGAAATCCACAATTTCACCTTTAGAGTAAGCATTATTTAAGCTTAAGCATTTATTAGAAACTAAAGCATTTTTCTAAGAATTTGTCCACTTAAACATTTACATGAAGGAGAAACATGGAAACGTGTGAAACAAAAAAAAGCCTTTATGGACTTTGCCCTGTGTCTTTCTTTATTTTAGAAGGAAATAATTGTGTTTTAGTGACGTTTTGTGCCTTAAAGAGAGAAAAAAGGCAATGCATCGGGTCTGAATGAGGTAAAGCTTACAGTTTAACCGTTCAAGTGTTGCCCAGCTACAGCATACCCACACACCTAAATTGCTTCCTCTCCTATCTAACCCTTGGCTTGATCCCTTGGCTGATTGGTTACGCCGGGGAGTGATGTGTTTACGGTGGAGGCTTGAGCCAAAAGCACTGCAGAACACAGATATTAATTCCACTGAGGGTTTTATCTGCTTTGGAACTCACCGTGTTTACTGTGTGCGTACATGTGCACACGTATGTGCCCTTCATGTGTATCCTTGCGGGTATATTCATGTGTACAAGCTTTTTACTGCAGTCCGTTTTGCCATCAATCTGTTACCATGCTGTCTACATTACTTATGACTTTTCTCCATCACATATCTACCTCATGCCGATTGTCCACCTGTGCTATGCTTAAATAATGTGTATTTGTATGCGGTCTGAGGTCATTTCAGTAATGGCCAGCCATTCCACGTAGATCAGCAGTGACAAGAGTAATCTGTCTGCACGGCAGCGGCTCCCTCAGTGCTCTGCACCCCATTTATAGTCCACGGGCTCCTCAGAGGAAGAGGCTGCACTACAAACTAGGCAGAGCAGAGATGTTCTTATTTGGTGTCTCTTCTATGATAGACCGCTACTGAAAACACACTGCATCAAATGAATGTTTGTATTAATAAAAGTGAGTCAGAGGACTGTGGGTAAATAAAAGCAGTGGTTATGGTGATATCATTCCATCACAGTGCAAAGATGCCTGCAGTCATCACTGAAGGAGTATCCCATTTTCCAAAATGTTCTGACAGTTTGCTAGATTGAGTTGTTTAGCCACCAAAGATGGCATGATGTAAAATGTTGAAGCAACCCACTCCCTCCCTCTTTCATTTGCTCAGAGGCATTTCATATGCTGCTTTAGCTGCATTATGGGGGTCCGTGTCCCACAGCTAAATGTTTCATTTAGTTTTGGATGACATTGCCCATGCAGCACAAAATCTGTGCCGTGTGCTTTGTGTATCATCTTACACGTAATGCAAAGAGTATGTGGGGATGAAAACAGTGTTCACTTGTTTTGTCTGTGGAAGAAGAAAACAAGAAACCATGAAAGCATAAAGAAATACACACATATCCAAACACTGCCAAACCCGCCACTGCCCAGCTACACACCATTCCTTGCTAAGCAAAGCTATGTGGTGACACTTGGGAATGACAATGTTTCTCATTCATGTTGGAGCTTTAGATCAGAGGAGACATCTTTTCTAAACCCATCCACGTATTTTTTTTTATCTTCAGCTAAATCTTGGAATGTCTTTTTAAGTAAATGCAGGTGATTGCAACCAATGACTTCATTATATTTTCATTATTTCATGTACATGAAAAATTACTCATTTACTTACATGATAAAAAAAGAAAGACTTTTACTGATTGCTTCATGAGATATTAATTATTAAGAAAAGCTTCATAGATTTCACATTATGGCTTATTTTGATTAACACTTTGATTGGTCACAGGAAGAGCCAAGGCACAAGTGTAAATTCATAAAGCTGTCGTAAAAAGTAAATAAATAAATGAGAAGTGCATTCTGCTCCTGGGAAAATCATGCGCACTATTTTTAGTATTAAAACAAGCAAGTTTTATTGCTGCAATATTTTATTATCCTCCTTAACTGATTTCTTGAAGATGCTCCCTTACTTCATAACAGCAACACTACATCGTGCCTGCACAAGAAGTACAACTCATACACCACCAAATCAACCAGAGAGCTTCCATAAATTCCATAAACAGGAAGAACCTTTGTTCTTATAAGCTATGTTGCTACACAGCTTGGAGGCATATAGAACTGTATAAATGCATTTCTCATGAAGTTGATGTAAACAGTGATGTATAAATGGATTTTGTGTCACAACAATGTGGACATAGATATTTAGTAAATATAACTGACTGGAGCAAATGATTTACAATCCATGATATTATTGGTGGTAACAGCTGTCTTTCTGCCCAAAACTCATGTTTCTTGTCAGAAATGTTTTTTGAAGAAATTGATTAGAATAATTTTAGACTACAAAAGCTGAATCATCATGCATGTTGCCAGCTAGAGCTCTACTGTACATTAGAAAATTCTAACCAAAACTCAGTCTGCTGGGCATATGCACACACACGCAAACACACGCAAATATTTTGCCACGTGTATTCACAAGCTTGTAGTGCTTGCACAGTTGGTCTGTCACACACAGAAAACAGCCTGATAAAAATCAGCAGATGAAGCTGACTGCCAGACAGAAATCTGTCAGTTGCAAGGGAACCTCTCAGTCAAGGACAGACAGACAGACAGACAGAGACAGAACAGATGACAGTATGTGTTTGTTTCCCAGCCTTCGACAAGCTCCATGGCTGTCACCGCCAAGTTACAACGAGCAATTTTTAAAACCCAAAATGAAATGTCAGTAAACAACAGTGATGGATGGAGCTTTAGGCTATGGATAAACAGTCCGTGTGCGTAGTACAAAATAAAGGAGAAAGGCAAACAGATGAGGCATTGTTAATCTCGGCTTGATTTTATTTTTTATTTTGTGAAGGTGAAGCAGTATGAAAGAGAAACCTCAAATATGAGACTTATGGAGAAATATTGCTGTTGCTGTAAAAAATTTAATGGAGTGCTCCTATTGTTTTCCTTTTAGAGATGGATGCAAATGCACATGCTTCTAATCTTTGTTTAACATTTGTGCAGTTTCAAGAACAACCAGTGTTATCTGAGACAAAAGTTACTTCACAATGAAAATGTCCAATTTTACTTTTTTACACATTTTGAATGTTTTGATGTATGACAAATAAAAGAATTGTTCATATTTATATCCTCCAAAACTACAGAATAAGAACAGTTGAGTTCACGGGGAACATTGTCATATGAAAGAGAACAAAAGTCTCATTTAAACATATCCTCATGAAACTTTGACTATAAATAATTCAGATAATGTACAAAATTTCATATGCCAAACATTCTGAAACTGTGGTTTTCTGATAAAATCCTTGTTAATTTCCACCAAGTGTATATAATAAACAACATGATACACAATAAGAAAAATAATAGAAAGCTATTTTCAACAGGAATTTCTGATGTTAAACTTCCTTTTCTTTTGACATTAAATTATTTTTCTCACAGGTTGACATTCTTTTAAGAAACTTACATATAAGCCAAATTCAAGTTTTCCTTCATCAAAACTTCTATATTGATTGGTAATTGCATCTTGAGGTGAGAGGGAAGGTTAGTGATGCTCAAAAACTGAATAAAAATGTTATTTATGTATCTGCTGAACCAACAGAAGAATCCCCTTTTTTTAATAGTGTAAATGACAAATCTTGCAAAAATACTTTCCATGAATTTACCTGATTAATGAGAGGATCCAAATTAATATGATAGACACAGTCTAAGATATCCTTGAAACTCTGGTCAACTTGTAATTTAAAAAAAAGCATTCGTAACAATAATCCAAACAGTGTCAGAGAGATTTATATAAAATTATTCAACAATTTCCACAAGTTTTACAAAAGATCTTTTTTATTGTCTTGAGCTGTGAAAGTCAGCCAGAAATGTAATCAATGGACATTCTGTTGGTCCAAAGCAAGCCAAGCACCTTTAAATATGTGCAGTTAACAGTGAAGCAGACTGAAGGTAAGTTGGAACAAGTCATAAATCAATAATGAAGCAGTGATATTTTTCTTTTCTCATTTTTTTTAAGTCTACCCACTTGTCCTAAAAAATAACGCTGACTGCTGGAGCAGAATTATTTTCATAAAGTCTCCTGAAATAAAACACAATGGTTACACAAACTTCCACTTCATTGAATGCAGAGCATGTTTTGGTGCTTGGTAAGGGGAAATGGATGATTCACTCTGCTTGCATCTGTAAAGGTCATGATGTTTAAAGACATTTGAAATAATAAAAGAAAGGGCTGTGTGGAGTCCTTTGGAAGCCAACCTCTTTTATGTGATAATCAGTGTCCTCTGGATGACTCACAAGAGGAAATGTTGATGTTGTTTATGAAACACACGGCGATTAGGAGTAATTCTCGAAGGTAATCCTGTTTTCCTGTTTGCCTACTTAGTTTTGTCTGTTTTCTACTTAAATTTTGAAAGAGCGTCATTAAGTTTAAGGTATTAATACCAGGAATTCAAAAACATCTTTCTGGTTCAACTGAATAAAATTTAGCAGGTCAATTCTTTTTTTTCCATTATGCATTATTAAATGAGAACAAATCCTTTTAGTTAAACAGGAAGTGGTCTGATTATAGCATCATAGCAAAGTATTTATTCCAAACTTAAAAAAAAAAAGAAAAAAAGTTTGCATTTAATCATACATGAAGTAAAAAATGTCCAATATCAGTTGGCTATGTTAGCAATATATGGTCGACTATGATGTTTTAAAAAATTTCTACCAGTAAAATACATTAATAAATAAAAAATGCAATAATTTCACCATTTAGTTTTACGTTTTCAGTCCAGCTTTTTTATTGTTATGTCATCCAATCAATAATTTGAGTTCATGTGGATTTTAATTATTGTACATTTTATACATGAAGCCTAACAAGGGGAAAACAGAGGTTCAATTTTCTTATTTGCTAGACCTACAGAAATATGAGAAGAGAACAAAAGTACATAAGTTTTTAAAAATTATGCTTTACAAATACTAGTATTCTTTATACTTACTGAGAATAAAACGGCCTCAACATGCTATTTTCAGAATCACTACATTTTACTCCCAGTGTTTCTTCTTTCACTCCCAGTTTTGTAGTTGATGAGGAGAATTATTGTTAGAGTTGTTAAAATTTTCATGACTACTGCCATTGTATTATACTCTAAACATACTGTTGCTTGTTCTTGGAAAACCTTTTTACAAGTGGTTCCAGTTTCTCTTTTTTGAAATTTTTAGTAGAATTTCAAGTACAATTTGATTTTGAAAACCTATCTAAATGATGCTTGTTTTATGGTTAAAATGAAATAAAACATGAATTTGAACATTTCAGAACATTTAAACTAAGTTGTTCTGTTTTTGATTATTACCTCAAGTATACTTTAAAGTAGCACTGATGTATAAACAGAAGCCTAAAAAACTAAACAAACAAACAAACAAAAAAAGAATAAAAACAACTTGGAAAAACACAGCAAGACTAACTGAAATCACATCAAGAACAGAGCTCTAATATTTTAGGGGTAAATCAATTGCATTTACTATTTGGTACTTTTTAAAAAGTTGTTTTTGCACATTTCATATATAGAGGGTTTACAGTATTCTTTTATAATACTGCTTCATGGCTTTATAATTGAAAGCAAAAAGAAGAAAACAAATAAAGAGAATGAAAAGTGTACAGATGAATGCAGGAACTGTAGTAACTTAAAGCAGTACAGTATGCGTGTGTTGAAAGTTTGCCTGCTGCCTCCTAACAGACCACCGCATTATCCACGGCCAAACTGCCTGTTTGAATTACGCTGCCTCTAATTTCAGTCAGTCTGCAGAAAACCGTGCAGAATTATATGGTACATTAATTGTGGTGACCTATAACATGAACTTGATATTATAATAAACACACAAATTACACTGGATGACTTTATTGATTATTGTTTTCCTTTTTGATGAATTAAAATCCTTTAGAATAGATTTTCCTAAACTCTCTCTACACCTACTGCACACCGCAGCAGTAAGCTCATTTAAGATTTACCATATGCCTTGGTCTACTTTCCAAGTCCACCTTTGCTCTTGATATTGTTGGCATAGACTGAATCTAGGGATTTATTTTCTCAAAATAGTAATCTGCGTTTGACGTTTTAGAAGTGACAGAGGCCCTCTGTTTTAATTAGGCTGCTGGTATAATTTGGAAAAAGACAATAACACATATTTTTTTAATGATTTATAACTATGTACTGGGAGCTAAGCTTTGACATTGTTAGTGGCACCATGTACAAGAACCAAAAGTGTGTGTGAGCGAGATGCAGAAAGACTGTAGCAGATAGAGCTTGCTGCTAAAATAATTGGAGCCATTCATTAAGCCAGAACTCCAGCCAGATTGTGTCAGCTCCCTTGATCTGAATTTATTCAGAAAAAAAAAGAAAAACACACCCTCCCTCTCCACTCATTCCACTGTCCAGCCAGAATCCAAGGACTTGCAATGAACCCTGCTTCGAGAGCCCCGTCTTAATTAGCCCATTGTTTCTGCACAGCCCAGCATGCAACCCCCTCTGTAAAGTGCTTCGTGGGAGTTTGTTCAAACTGTCACCTGGGGGCAAACTTTACTTACTGGCACGCCACCTCCTTTCTCCACTCCAAGCAGACTTATTTTTCTATGTTTCTCCTCTCCAGCAGATATGGTTGCAGATAGACAGATGCATGGTGCTATCAAAGGCTTCAATCTGCTTTTTTTGTGCTGAAGCGAAGGAGGGAGGGGGGATCAATTTATTTTTGATTGTTTAAGGCTGTGTTCACACTCATGCATAAGTCATGCTCAACGCTACACTGATGTTGTACATTGATGTTTCTATTTGCCCAGAGATCTACCCCCTTAGCCAATCCCAGCATTACATGCCCAAACCACACAAGTAATAACAGAAAATGCAGTTTGCTTTCTTTCTTTCTCATATCTTTTGGTTATGAATCAAAACGTTGGCTTCTTGTTCTCTTTTCAAGCTAGTTTCTTTCATACTCTCTGGTAGTCTCGTGAAAATCTCTGACAGTAAAGTCGCATTTTGCAGGTGTCAGCATTTAAAATGTTACAGAGTGCTTTAAGGCAATTCGGCGTGACATTTCTTTCACTTCATAAGCGTGCACGCAACTTTTCCACGCAGTTCAAAGATGACTCCCTGCAGTTCCATCCAGTTCATACTGATTAGGTCACATCAGAAACTTATCACATGTCAGTGAAAAACTGGAGCAGATAGGGTTACACTGAATGTGGCTTCAGATGAAGAGTGGCACTTATCTGAGCTTTCCAAAAAACAAATCAGGAGGAAGGCCCGAAAGACAGAGAGCCACTCACACTTTGTCTGCTGCTCTATAGCTGTCAAGTGAAGAGCATCGAGCTTTCAGTTTTCACAGGGAAAGAAGCTGGCTGAGCATCTTAAATGTGCGTCACAGTCATCACCCCACAAAGCGATCTCAAGAGCAGAGCACATGAGATTTAACTGTTAAGGCAGAAAGGGTGCTTTTGTCTAAATAAACCGCTAATTACACTTGAGACTGAAAGATTTCCGCCGCTGTTTGATCTCTGTAAATTGATATAATGTTCCACAGGAAAGAAGCGAATAAGCTCAGATGTACTGTAGAATGAATGCAGCTATTGATGACATTTGAGATTAGGCATGCTTGATTACACCCACGAATGCCTTAATGGCATGTCCTGCACCACTTTGTTGACTATACGAGTTAGGCAGACCACAGCGCACAGATCCACAGATAAAGACTGACACTTTATAAATGTCAAATGGTGGTCGGGACGTAATTCCTGGCTGTGATATCCATCACATTAGGAAGCTGCATTCAGTGCGGCTGGGAATGTTGAATCTCTAAAATGCTCCCCTGAGGAGAGCCAATAGGGGGAGCTGCAGCCTTTCTGATTACAAAACCAACTAAAGTGAAGTGAGATGGGTTTGACCCCTCCCGCAAGTTTTTGTATTCTTTTAGCAGTGGGTCTGATTATGAATTATTTGCAAATAAAAAGAAAATATATTATCCATGCCTATGTTTCTTTTCTTTCAGTCCCATATAAATATATTTGCTTGACTAAAAGAATAATGCTGCTTGATTGTTGTGTTTTACACAACTGTAATTAAGTCAAAAAGCACTCTGAATAATTCACATTTTATGTAACAGAAGGCTGGTGGGGAGAGAAGAGGGGTATTAACTTAGACCTATCAAAAATATAGTTTAAAACTTTCCACATCATTCATCTGCCAGCATTTACTCCTTCACGAGGCCAGGATATATGGGCTGAAACTGGACTGCATAAAATCGCGTTTGATTAAATTAAATGAATTGTGGCTCATTCGCTTATTACATCTTGATCACATTAATGGCGATGGACAGTTAAATTCTTAATATCCCATCTTTTACATTATTAATGGGACTCATGGATCATCAAATCAATTAGTGATGATAACGATAACATTACAAAATGATAGCCTTTGATCAATTGAAGAGTGGACTGTGCAGATTAATGAAATAAATGAATGGTAAAGGAGCTGGATGTGATTTCAGCCTCTTGTAAAACGTATCTGAGGGAGGAAATGGGATGCAGTAACACATGTTTAGTTTGCTGTGGATTGAAAAGCTACAATTA
Organism: Craterocephalus amniculus; assembly: GCA_036024015.1. Taxonomy (NCBI): domain Eukaryota; kingdom Metazoa; phylum Chordata; class Actinopteri; order Atheriniformes; family Atherinidae; genus Craterocephalus; species Craterocephalus amniculus. The sequence goes on along the minus strand of JAVQJG010041730.1, from coordinate 1,700 downwards.
TAATGAAAGAACACATTTCATAGTGAAAGTATGTCATCATCATTGTGATCTATTAAAGTTTCCTTGGATGGGACACTGAATCCTCCTGAGTACTAAATAGAAATGAATTATATAGGATTATTATCTCTCGACTGACTGTGACCCAGACAGTTCTTGTAAAACTTGTCTCTCTCAAGAAGTTGATCTACTCTTTTTTGAAATAGGTTGACTTGTTACCTGTTACTTTTTGTCTTTCTTTCATCTGGAAATCTCATCAGCTACTTTTCAAGGCATTTTTGAAACTAAACTGGATCGACCAAATTATTTTTTATTATGTCTTCATTCATTCCTTAAACAATTTTCCTTATATTTATAACTTTATTAACTGGTAAGCATAATAATGGCAACATTTTGGTTTAGCTATTTCAAAATTCAAGAAGATGCTAAAAGAAAATGGAGGAATCCAGATCCTGCTCCTTGTCCACATGCACTGAATAACCCCCATCTGTCGATACTGCCAGGTAAATGCAGCGACTGAGCTCTGGGCAAGAACGCTTTTCTAACTTCCTGGCTGTGTAGGAAAGAAGAAGGTGAGAGGTGCCATGAGGGAGGATAACAGAGACCACAGAGTGAAGCGGAGCTGAAGGGCACATGACAGGGATTTGTTTGAAACGAGAATATGTTGTTATCGGAAGCCAAGTTATTTTAAACCTACAGGGGCAATCTTGAGAGAACTTCTTCACTTACAGGAGAGATGTACGTGGCAAGGAAGCTTTTCTGTATTTCTGACCAAACAGACGCACTATACTGCATAGAAGTATTATATACAGCGTGGTTGTAGTTAGAATTCTTTATTTCAAACATTATAATAAAACAAAAAAAACAAACAAACATAAAAACCCCCCACAACAAACAATGGTTTAAAAAAAAGCCGCGATGAAAGAATGATGTTAACCAGTTTACATCATATTGTAATAAAAAAAGTTTTGTAGCTGTAACTGATTTAAGTTTAGAAATTATTTTTAATTTCTAAACTTCACCAACTTTTCACAAGTCCCTTTTTTTCTAAATAGGAAAAAAAAATCCCACCTTAAACCAGTGGTTCCAAATCTGTTTCCCTTGAGGACCCCTTCATACAAATGAAGCCATGTAGGCCCACCCTGTGCTGAAACCAATTCTTGGTTTTCTGCTTTCAAAAGTGAGATTCTCACCATAAATAAAGTATTCTGGCTGAGCCCTGTCCTTTCATGAAGCCAAAGTTAAATTAACAACATATAGTCCTATTTTTTTCTTACAATGGGTGCAGCACATGGACATTTATCACAATGGCTCTGAATGTTCAAAGTCTACGGGACCCCCTGTGGTCTTTGGGAGACCCTCTTAGGGGTCTCTTACTCTCTGACTGCAGTTGCACTTTAAAGAAACTGTATATGTGAAAGTTAAAGGGGCTAAAAGCGAAATTCGTTGTTTTCACCCTGAAGGAATTAAAAAATCTTTTTGTGAAGAACAGGGTGTGTATTTTCATCTGGAGTATAGCGTGACGTCACAGAGCGCCTCTGTGTGTTGATCTCCAGCTCTGTGTTTACTAGCCGGCCCGGCCGCGCGTGCATGTACGTCCATGTACGAACACGCGCACACGCGCCCCCGTCTTAATAAAGAGCCGCCACAGGGCGGAGTTACGGCGCAGCGCGCGCACTCAAGATGGTAGAGACTCACGGCGG
>JAVQJG010041716.1:0-15427 GCA_036024015.1 Craterocephalus amniculus | reverse complement strand
TCACACCACATGCCGATCGGAGCCGAGCCGTTTAAAGCCGATTTTAACCCGGGTCGCTTGCCGAGTCGATGGACGCGGGTCGACGCGGGTCGCTGAGCCTTTCACATCGGCACCAAAAGCCGATTGTACGTGGGTTTAAACGGGTTTTTTGACCCGTGTGAAAGGGGTATAAGACTAGTTGTCAATAACAAAAACATTTCTCTTAACTTATAAATAACATCAAAGGAAAACAGAAGACTTATGTTACGGTTCATAACCATGTCTAACTTACACACTCAGACCAATAAACAACATTCTTCAGTGGCAACCCTTTTATGATTTACATGTTCACGATAACGTTCTGGAGGCCTGGTGATCCTCACAGGATAACGTCTCACAGTCTCTGTGGCCTCTGTATGTTCCCTGTGTTGTGTCTGTGGACTGTGATGAGTTGAGTGTCGTAGTTGGTCTGTGTGGCACTATATCCGTGTCCTCTTCCTGTTGAGGTGTACTTGGATCAAGTATGGTACCAGGTGTGGTTGCCTGCGGCAGTGACAACGGAGGACTCACAGGAAGGCTCACTGCCGCCTCTCGTGTCTCTGACTCGGGACAAGTCAGCATCTGGTCCACATGCTTCCATACCCCTTGTGTCCCCACATTTACCTTGTACGACACTGGTCCGGATCTCTCAACCACCACAGCTTGTGTCCACTTATCCTCCCCCCTTCTATAATCACCGCACAAGCACAGGCTCACCACCATCAAACTGTCTCTCTCTGGAGTGAAGCTGACGCCGTTGGTGTTGAGCATCCTGCGACTGGTGCACTGCCTCAGCAACACTTGGTTTCAGGAAATCCAGTCGGGAACGCAACCTGCGACCCATGAAGAGCATTGCTGGGGTTTCCTTCTTCGCTGCATGGCGAGAGTTGCGGTAGGCCAGGAGAATGTATCCAAGCGTTGTTGCACTGGGGAGGTTCCTCTGGAAGACTTCAGACGTAGCTGCGAGCTAAGCTCTTCACCGTTACCACACCTGGATGTGCTGAGTGAAGCTCTTTCAGGACCTGGGGGCGCAGCTTGGGTGGCACAATCACTCTTAAGCCCCACATGAGGCATCCGTGTTGCACAGTGAGATCATGCCGGCGCAGGAGATAAGGTGACAACTCATCACCTGCATCCTTTGCAGCTGGAAAAGGGCCAGTTGTGACCATTTCCAGGACACGAGATAAGATGGAGTCAGACCAGGTGTGACGCATGATCTCTGCATTGCTGACAGGTCATGCGTCTAACTGAGTAGAGTGAATGTGTTACCATACAGGTACTGGTGGAACTTGCGTACTCCAAAAACTATCGCTAACCCCTACCTCTCAATCTGGGCGTAGTTTTGTTCCGCTTTGCTGAGGGTTCCTGATGCGTAGGCTATCGGTTTGTCTTCGCCATCAGGCATGACATGTGAGAGCAGGGCTCCGACCCCGTAGGGTGAAGCATCACAAGCCAGGCGTAGAGGCAGCTCAGGATTGTAGTGTGTGAGCACCTCTTGTGATACCAGGAGTGCTTTTGCTTTCTGGAATGCTGATGCACAAGCTTATGTCCACTATCATTTCTTTACCTTGTTGAGCAGTTCATTTAACAGCTTTAGCACCGTGGCCAGGTCAAGCGTCCATAATAATTAAAGCATTCCTAAGAATGAGCGAAGCTGACTTACATCACTTGGTGCTGGTGCCTCCACGATAGCTCGTACCTTCTCAGGTGACTTGTGGAGCCAAGCAGCATCGATAATATGGCCCAGATATTTCACCGACTCCTGAAAGAAGAGACATTCCACAGAGCACGGTGGACACACTTGTAGCTGGTTAACTCCTCCGTTTTTAATAGACTACGTTCTTCTGTATTTTACATGCAGCACCATTGTATGCCCTGGCGGCGGTCGCCCTCTGCAGGTCTGTACTGGCATTATAGAGTCTAAGTATATACATAACAAGCCACATTTACCACATCTAACTGCGGCAAGACCTTCTCCTTTAGTTTCTACAGTAAAGTAAAATTATCAATCCTTTATCCTTGATTTCAAAGTCCAAAAATCAACTCGTTGCGGGAGAAAATCCCGGAAATACAACTGACTGGTAACTTGTAACTTTCAGAGAACAAGTGCTGCATACTCCGCCTAGTGGTTACCTCTGGTATTGACCTTTTTGGCCGCGCTGTGCCTACGTAGTTTACAGCAACGGTGTGTTGTTTCCTCTGCAGCTTTAATCCGGTAGCTCCCACTACGATGATGAAGGTCCTGAACTGTATTGCCACCATGGAAGCAGGAAAGGTAAGAAAGATTTTTCACAGCTGATTCCAGTTGATTCTTCCTGGTTTGGCATACTTTCATGTAGGGCTGGGTTTAAAAAATCTATTTAAATCCATTCTAGAATAAAAAATAAAAAATCCATTCATAAAATGACAAAGTAGATTTTTTTTGTTTTTACTTTTTGTTTTTTTTAATTTAATTTAATTTTTTATTTTAAAGAAAGAAAGCTTAGTTTTTATTTGGTCATTCTTTTTTACTGCAGTGGTTCTGTTAACAATGTATTCTGTTTAACATGTAACTCTGGTTATTTTCACAAATAAATGTTACAGTTACGTGTGTGACAGTGCTGGACAATTTTTTTATGAAAAAAAATATTAAATGTATATAAAATACACACTGTTGAAAGATTGTTTCAACGTTTAATAAAAATTGCCATCTGCAAGTGTCTAATATTCAAATATTCATATGACATGAATATCTGAAAATGAATCGATATTGAATCAAATCGAAATTACTCGAAATCCAAACGATTTTTGCTCTTGTGAATCGAATCGAATCGATTCAGGAAATTGGGAGTAATATACAGCCCTAATAATGTTGCATATTTATCAGAGAAGGAACCTCAGTGACACTTTTTCCCCAAACAATGACAGGCAGGCACTTGACCCACTTTTTTGTCTGGAAGTGAAAACAACCACATGAACCCAGATGCTATTCCTGTAACCTCAGAACATCGTACTCCATGTGCAGCACTCCTTGGAGTCATCTTAAGGTTTGCAGTAGCTCCAGGTCACCCAGAGGCCGGCCAATCAGAAGCCTTGTAGTACAGTCCTCACCAGACTCCCCTGGCAGAACCAAGCGGCATAACAGTGTATCATCTTAATCAGACAGACATCTGCACAGAGCGAATCTGCTGCTCCTACACTCATCCGTGCCACCGCTGCGGTTTTATGAACAGTGCAAATATCTGTTATGATGCCCTTTATTGCAAACAGCATCTTAGTTCTGAATTATCACACAAATAGAGAAGTCAATGTAAAAAAAAAATAGATTAAAGTCACACCATATCGCTTTCTCTCAAAGGTGATTTGAGGAAACGAGCAACAAAGCCCCAAAGTCAGACCTCAGGATGTGCCTGCTCAACCATTCATGTGTGTGAGTGTGCATGTGTGTTTGACTGAATGCGTAATTCTGTGTGATGTACTGTAGCAGGCACCTGCTGGTACACTTTTATGGGACTGACCTCACAGACGCACTCTCGCTGTGCCCCGGGTTTAATGCACTCATTTTGTTGGTGGTAGTGAAATGGAAAAATAGTCCACGCTGCCTGAAGCAGAGCTGTTAGTGTGATTTGCAGCTTGTGAGGAAACAGGTTCTCTCATTCATTGTTGCTGATTAAATATTTCATTTAAATGATTAAAAAAAGGCAAAGAGCTTTTTAGATAGACTAATCTGTGTTGTTATTTGTGTTTCTTTAATGAATACAGTTCTCCAGTTCAGCACTATGGGGAAAAAGACTCACATCAGGAGTCATAGTGAAGGACTGCGGGTACAAAAATGAAATTAAAAGAAACAGAGAGAAATGGTCCCTTTAACATATTTTAATCATGTCAATCTATTCCTCACACCTCTAACTATGAAATCAAACTTCCTGTTCATCGATTTTATATTGGTGTATTAGTGGCTTGTACACTCATTTTAAATGAGAATCACTTCAAATGGCTAATCTTCAGTTGCACAGTTTTCTGTGGCAACCTATTCAGTTATACCACAAAAAGGACAATGAATTAAAGTTATTTTTTGGGGAAGGAAGATACACTTTTCATTTATAAAAAGAAAGAAAGAAAAAAGTTTCAAGTCCTCCCTTTTAAGTAATTTAGACATACAGAAGAAAATGAAAAGAGGGTTGACAGTAACAGAACTTTGATATTGGTAGGTAACATGATACATTCAGCAAGTCCTACTTGATTCTACAGAAATATCACTAGAAATGTCAGTCTTGATTGTGGTGAAAATGAGCTTTGTCCCTACTTTATGCCTCATGTATTATATTTGATGGATTTGATTTCTTAGAGCTATTGCATCACCATATGTGAAAGACTTTGCTCCAAACCCTGTTGTTTATTACAAAGACTTGCCCTCTGCCCCCAGTGGGTATATCTGCAGTATACAACTTCACATATCGCATATACTGTACATGTAGTACTTATAGATAAGAGTTAGATTAATATCACTCTTTACCACTGATGGTACTCAGATCCATTATTCATTCAGTCCTCCTTCATACTTGGTGATAGTAAGCTATATATGTAGCCACAGCTGCCCAGCGGCTCATTGAAGGAACCCCCACAGCTAAATCGCACCAAAAACCTCTCCAACCACCACCAAACATTCATACACATTCACACACCAGAGATGATATTGGCAGCAAGGAGGGTCCAGACAGACGGATGACTGGGGCAGAAGGATTCAAACTGCTAACCTTCCAATCGGACGGTCTGCTCTACCACATAGTTTATGCTTAAGTGTCCCAGAGGGGCGATCCTTTTCCACAGACAGGGCCCCTCAACTCCCGTCACCAAATAACAGACAGTTCAATTGCACAGAATAGCACGGCACAGCATAAGAATACTACACAGAACAACATAGCACAACATAACACTACTTTACAGACCTTGAGCAATGGTGTCCTTTTTCAAAAATCAAATTTATTTTGTATTTTTCATACACTTGCCAAGTAAAAAAAATATTTTCTCTTCAGTATTTTTTGGATTAGGTCTTGGAAATAGTTAGACAATGAGAACTGACTCATACGCTTGCTCTTTTTCGACAAATTTATCCTAATATTTTTTTTGCTTGTTTTAAGTAAAAAGAAAAAAAAAGTTTACAGCAGCCCTTGCTGCTGAATATGATGCATGTCAGAGGATTTTGAAGTGGATGTATTATGACTAAAAGTAAGTTTACAAGAGATTCACAATCAGGGTCAGTCTCTAGACAACTGGTTTGAAATGGGAAGAATACAAACACCTGAAGTTGCTTAAAAAGCCTAGATCCAGGAACTTTTAACGATGAAAACATTATTTGTCAAATCCAAGGTTCCACAAAAATCTCTGTTGTTTATTACCACATAACTTTGAGAGCGTTTCAAGTCAATTTCAAGGTTGTAGTCAGACAACTTATCTCCTCTGCCTGGGGTGACATTATCCAGTCATCAGATATTATGCAGCCCTCTCTGAAGCCACAAAAAGCTTTGTACAACTTTCCCCCCATATGCAGGGCTACACGTGACCTGTAAACAGGCTTTGAAGAGTAAAGTCAGTGGAGTTCCTCTTTAATGAAACTTGTATAAGAACATTATTCAACCTTATCAGTGTATGAAAGTGATTGCAGATTTGATTACTCCAGTGAGTGTTTTCTTATGTGGAGAAACTTTAACAGGAACATTTACCAAGCACGTATGCCCTGCAGCAATCACTTGGGACCAATCACTCCAATTAAAAATTCCATTATGGTGAGCAAGAATTAGTTGCTGGAACCTAATGAGATTTTAATTAATTACACAATTTTATAACAGCAGCTCCAAAAGGGTACAAGATAAACTTTGAAAAAAGCTTGATATTAATGTGGCATCACTCCTTAGTGATCCATGAAAAATGATTGATGTGCAGGTGCCCGTTTGCAACAACAGATTGTGTTATTGCTGCATTGTTTGAGGAACACAGTGTGGTTTTATTTGCAAGTAATTTTTATTGGAAATTGACATTTGCATAATGTAATTGTTTATCTGTAAGACTTTCAAAAAGACAAAATGTAGCAGTCTGTTGACACTGTCATGTCATTTAAACCAAAACCAAAAGGACAATAGAGGCTGCATCTCCTTTCATATTAAGTTGTGTCCTCATTTAGCCCTTATGCCTTACAGTGCCCCCCCCTTCCAGTCACCCTCACTTTCCTTTCCTTTCCTTTCCTTTCCTTTCCTTTCCTTTCCTTTCCTTGCCACTCCTCAAATTCTCCCCTGTTATCTCTTTTCTTCCTCTGCCCTTCTCTTCTTGACTGGGACTCCAGCATTAGTGTCTTCTGTCTGACAGCCTTCGAATGGAAACAAAAGATGGAGCAGAAGATGGAGGGAGAGAGATAAAACAGCAAAAAGCCAAGTGAAGTCTTACTTTCAGCCTCAATGCCGCTTCCCCCTTTTCTCCTCCATACATTGCTTAATGTCTGAAAGAGCTTTTATTCCACAAATTCTCTTTGCTCTCATGAATAACACATGAGCATCCACAGCAAACTCTTATCCCCACCCTGTTCTGCTCTCTCTTTCTTGCTAAAACACACAAATATGCGCACACAGACACACATTCAAGCAGGCTTCCACTCACAGATGGCCTGGACCAGGTCATTTCCTCTGTGGATGGAGGATAACTGGATTTACCAGATGGTTGTGTTCTGTTGTTCTGACAGATCTGTTTATGGATAGAAAAAGGCAAAAACATGAACAGCCAATAAACCCCACTCTTCTGTGTGTCTCTGCAGGTGTATGCGTTCAGGGACCCTTCAGGAATTTTACATCTGCAGAGGCAGACCCCTTTAGATGATCAACTGCCCCTGCTGTTCAGTAATAGTATTAGTTGTTAATAGTATATCAGCCAACTTGTGACAGTGTAATGTTTAGTTAATGTGTTTAGCAGATTATTCCATTACGGCCCCTCTGTGTTCTGCCGAAAAGGCATAATGGTGTTATTCCTCATCTCTGTCACCCTGTGTGGTTACCATTTTTTTTGTTGCTATACATGCACACATTCGTCCATGAACATTATATTACTCTGCAGAAAAACCCATTTTCCCATCAAGCTTGATAGAGTTTCCTGTGATACTGCGAGCAATGTTTAAATCTCAGAAATGTCACTTCGCAGAAAATATTTCAGTGCTGGAAATGTAATTCTCCACATGCCTTTACATCTGAGTTTAAAGGAGAAAAAAGGGGCCCCAGGAAGTTCTTGTATCCATAAAACACCATAGGAGCTATCTTTCTGTAGCGGTTAAATGTTCTTGTCATTTTTGTTCCTTTTTAACAGATGGACATGTTTCCAGGCTTAAAAGTAGAGCTGCTTGTCACCGGGAGGCTGCATGACAGCGTTCATCATCTTTGCAGTGTTTTGAAGCTTGTCAGAGCTGCTAGAGAAAGTACTGTCAGGCACAAGCTGACTTAATGTTTACGTTTAGGTTGCAGCAGATGCATCTTTCCCAATGCGCGATAAATCCAGGTATGTTGTGGTGGTAAGTGTCACAGGGAAATGTCCAGTTTGGAAAATTCATCAGTGAAGTCATCAGTTACTAGCTCTCCTTTTTCAGAGTGTTGCCTGTCAGGAAATGCTGAGACGTCTTTCATGTTTTTGGCCGAAGCTGTCAGTCAGCTGCCACATTTACTGTAAGCTGTGCTCTTCCTGTCTGAAATCAACCAACCAACAAAGCCCAGGCCTGCACTGCTGGGGTTTCACTCCTACTGTTCACTCTATTTTTCAAACAGGGAGGGTTTGCTGTGAAAAGCTAATGTAGACATCATAATGTCACAGCTTAATATCACATGGGTGGACGCTCAGTCATCACAGCTCCTTTCTTATGTGCATGAAACATCTCTAAAGAAATAATCTGCCGTTTGTGTCCCAGGTGGAGATAAAACTGGTCAAATTCAGATTGATTATTATTTGTCCTCTGAGCACCTGCCTACACACTCACATGAAGTGCTGGGTGAATTCCCAGTTCTGTGTTTGAGCTGCATTACAAATGCATACAGAGTGTTTAGAGAGGCACGGAGCTCTTTTCATATGGAGATGTATCCGAGTCCAGGCTTTGACCTACGATTGCCTATCTGGTACGGCATTACACCCACAGCTGCCCCTGCTGTCTTTAAAACAAATCTCTCATCCTCCCTCTCCTCCTCTTCTGTCTCTCGCTCTTTTTCCTCCTGTGTCAGATCCATGTATTACAATATGCAGAGCAGACTAACTTCTATAAATACTTAAAGCAGCAGTGCTGTCCCAGTTGTTTGCCTCTGTTGGAAGACTAGATAGTACATTAATGATTCTAGATTCAGGCATAGTGAATACAGCAGTATGCTAAAAATGCAAATACATGAGACAGACAGAATGAGAAGAAAAAGGTCCCAGATAGCAGGGCTGACTGTCTTTCTCTAGTCTGCCAGCAGATAAATATGATTGAAATAAATGTCAGAGGGTTCATTGTTTGGCTGCCATGGCAGGAAACTCGCCGTATGTTAGTGTGTGTGCGTATGTGTTTGAGTGCGCTCATTATATGCACGCTGGGAGATCCAGTCTGATTGTGTGTCTGGCATGTGCTCACCTTTGTCTGAGGGAGGAGAGGGGAGTAAGGAGGGAAGACGAGGAGCACAGAAGGAAAGCAGCAGGATCAGGAGAGAAAGATGAAGATTTGGAAGAAGTTGAAGAGGCAGCGGGAGGCTCTGATCGAGCTTTTTGTCTGAGATTTGTGCGTTGGTGTGTGTGTGTCATAGACGGAGCGAGACAGGAGGGGGAAGAAGCTTCGTCATGACAATATATCTGTTGCTTAGCAGGTGCAGTGTGACCTGCCACACTCTCATTGCATCTCCTTGGTTTTTCCAATACATCTCTCCTCTCTGGCAAACAACAGCAGGAAGTTTGCTGCTTCTGATGTCAGCCTGAACAAAGACGCGGGATGAAACACTCCTCTGTAGTCCTGTTCACTTTCATGTGCACTCTCCTTCCAAACACATTTTAGTCTTTACTTCCGTGACATCACCAACTCCACCCACCCCCCCCAACATAGTTTGATTTAAAGGGACTCTATCATAAGTTTTTGAACTAATGACTGCCATCTATGGCTCATAGCGGCACTGCAGCCTCTACAGTACGCTCGTGCACGACAACCTGGAATTATTTTCTAGCATGAAATACAATCATTTACTCACCCAGACAGTTCTGATGTAACTCGAACCCTTTGGAAGATATTTAGATCCACTCGAGAGCAGCGTACATCCAATGTAATGGGAGTGAACAGGGGCCAGCTCTTGCAGCCTCTAAATAAGGCAATTTCTGCCACAAAACTCCTTCATTTCACCCATGTGTTGATATGAATCACTGGTCCGATCCCTCTGAGAACTCGACGTGGCTTGGAGTTGTGTTTTTGTGGTGATCCAGCTGTGCAAGCTGGCCCGTAACCATTTCACATGAACGCGCTAGACGTCACATCGTTCAGGAAAATAAGATACAGGCTTATAGATGCACCGGCACTGAACTGCTGAGGTGTCAGTCTATGCATCAAAAGATGTTTTAAATGTGAAGGGTTAAATAAAAAGGCTATTGTAAAGATGTTTTTCAGTAAAAATGAACATTCAGTTCCTTTAAATTTGAGACACAATTTACTCCTTCTCTGAGAGCATGTGCAACTTTGCGGCATGCAATTGAATCTAATGATGTATAGTTTCAGCACATATATTTGCCCTTCAACTTTCACCCTTCCCTTCTCACTGGGGACAGCATGACCTCGTTTAAAGATCAGCCATTGATCATCTCTTTCTCCCCTGCCTGTGCAATTATCCCCCTAATTATTCACAATCCATCTTCCGCTCAGCGCAGGCCATCCAAGGGGTGAAGCAAGCCCAATCTGTGAGTGTGTGCAGGTGTGTGCGGATGTGTCACAGGATGGGACAGAAATTGTTTTCCTAATGGCTGAGAGAAGACAATGAGCCTGCTATGGATGACATCTGCTTGTGTCCTGCAAACAGAGGCCTGTGGTGTAAACCAGGTACCTCTCTGCTGGACGGGCAGACACTCTCACACCAACACTAGACCACCACATGGACAATATGTCAAACCTGTCATATTTAGAGAGCTATTAAGGAAGAGTCAGCACCCTGGCTCTTATTAATGATGTCACTGTGGACAGTATGTTGTATTAATGATGTCACAGCGAGTAAGGAGTTACAGCAGCAGGCATTCATCAGCCTGCGTGTGTGAATGTGTGTGTGCAGAGTGCACAGGAGTAGGCTTCAGCAGTGCTTCATTTGTAACACAGTCCGACCTTGATGTCTGGGAAAGAACAATGGGGGAGGGGAGGGGAGTCGCGGGAGGAGGAGGAGGGGGGACAGAGAGGTGTAACATCTCTTTGTCATCACTCCTTTCTGGAGTTTTTTTTCCACAAGGCTCCTGCGCTGTGTGTTTTTATTAGCATAGCATCATTTTGTGTGGATACGTCTGGCCCACTATGCTTTGCTTTTCCAGCGCAGCGTGTGTGTGTACACAGATTCAGACACCATAACAACATTGGAGCATTCCTCTGTCCTGAATGGGATTACACCATGCAGTCATGCAGAAAGCGGCGAGGATAGAGGACGAGAAAAGTGAGGAAAACAAGTGTAAACAGTGGGCGTGAAAACGAAGGCAATTAACTAACATGCACACTGCAGTGATGCTCTAAGTGCAGCACTTCAGCAGCAGTTGGGGGCAAAATAGTAAATGTTTTTCAAAAGTGCCTGAAACGATTGTCTGTGACCCCACAGGAATCTGTATGTGTGTTTCAGGATATTATGTTTCTGTTTGGGACACAAAATTAATCATAAATTATTAGAACTTGGTTTTCGGTTGGGCTAAAGTAACGCCCATGGGATTGAGTCTGGAAAATGAATGGAAGGCCTTTAACATAATGGACACACATGGGCGAGTGTGAGCCTGAGAGGTTATGTGCAACTAAGTGCTGACTCACAGTTCCACGCCACACCAAGGTTAGATTAGTGTGAACAAACACAATTTACAATGATTTATGCCTTGATGCATGAGGATAAGGTCACAGAGGTGACCCATATTTTGTGGGTTTGTACAAGCTGGACAATAGGTGTGTACACAATTTTCCTCACTCCTACTTCCTTCCCATGCCAGCTCACCTTGACTCCTCTTCCTGTGTACTTTCTTTCTTTAAAGTTAAACATTCTTTGTGTGTGTTTGTTTGTGCCAGAAATAAGTAATGCTCTTCTTACTGTGTTTTCAGAGATAACATCTGAAGCTCACTACCCCCTTGCTAGCAATAGTAGTATTTGGAAAAACTGCGTGAGTTTGATGTGTGTGAGTGAGTCTCCTGCAGTCTCAGACTAATTTAACCTACCAGGTGTGTTGGAAAAAGAAGAAGATACTTTTATCTGTTCTACTTTCAGCCCTCTTAGATTTTCTGAAGTGATGAAATGGTAAACATGGAATTGTAATCAGGCATGCTAAAAAGTTGTTTCTTTTTTATCTTCTAATAGATTGAGGCCAACCAGCCCTCCCAGGTTGTTGATAGACCACACAGCCCAGCCAGTCTGCAAACCATCTAATTCCCTTTCTTTGAAAGCTTTAAAGGACTATGAATACATAACTTTTCAGGCTTTATAAGCATCTGGCATTTTACTGGTGAAACATAAGTCACTTTTATGTTCATGCGTCTCATCACTTCATTCAGACATATTCATAACAATGATGGAGAGCGAGCCACAACACACACATGTATGTGTATGTTTTCAGCATGAGCACATTTTCTTGTGTTTTCTCAGCACGGCGTGGACGGAGAAAACGTTATGGCAATTCATATTAGACTGACAGGCATTCTGTGAATGCATAAAATATGTCAGCAGAGGATGGAAACACCAAAATAACACATTAAGGTTGACAAACAGGTGGTGTTTAATTTAAAAAGGTTTTATTGCACTTACAGTAACACGCAGAACTGATGTTAACCCAGAATAAACCCTGCCATCTACTTCACCTGCGCTCACAATCCTCACTGTTCCTTAGCTCTGGTGTCTAGAGGGTTTTCAAAAACGTCTTTAGCTTATTTTTTTCTCAAGCACTGCAAGAGGTGTTACACAGAATAATGATATCATGTAAAGCAGTGAAGTAGGAATGTTTAGACAATACTATTCAGCTCATAAAGGACACAATTTACATCATCTGCATGCAGTTTGGACTTGGGCCATCAAATGTGATGGGGAAATGCTACGAGGACCAAAAATAAGACTTCTACAGAAAATGACCTGGGTTTCATTCAATTTAGTTAGGCTAAAATGCTCAGGGTCATGGGTGGGAGTGCATATTAGAAGGGACATTTAATGATTGTGGGATTTTTGGTAAAAAAAGAAAAGAAATCTGTGTTATATGCAGTTGAAAAATACACAATATTTCCTCTTAAACCTTAAATGTTCAGACACTTTTCATTCTCCATTTCTCAGTGTACATTACGTTGCTTTCTGCACCAACTGGGCTGCGTGGAGCTGAGCTACTTCTGGCGTTACTGTGGTTGTGGTGAGGTGGTGATCAGGTATTGAGTTTGATCAAAACATTTTATCTTGGCAAATAACTATGCCAACCAAGTCAGGAGATAGATATCTCCTATCAAGCTTGGTGACTGAAAAGTTGTTCGCAGTTGGATCCAGTTGATTCTCTGGATTCCCAGAAGTAGAAAATCTCTGCTGTTGCTATGTCCCTCTCATCATCATTTTAAAGGGCAATACAGCCACTTAAACCTGGTCTAAGGAAGCCTGTAGGCGCCTGTGGATTTCCAGCCTTTTTTTTTATTATACAACACACTCTTTGTTGACACTCACACAATACACACTTATTCAGTGGGGAGCTTTGTGTCTAGTGTGTAATATCTATGTGTGCTTGACAGCTGAGTCCACATCGAGGACTCTTCATTGAGATGCATTAAAATGATTTGGGATGCATGTGTCTGAAGCAGCTCTTCAAATAGACCCCAACCCTTCTCAAATCACGCTCCTTTCAGTGTGGGTGCGCTTGTAACGCCAATTTATATGTGTGTGTGTGTATTAATGCTGAAACCTGCACAGGGGCAGAATTTTCACACATGATGACTCAAGAGTGCAGATATATTGTAGAAATCATGTCCATTGTTGGTTAGATTTGTACACATGCAGCCACCTCAAATGATGGGGGCATCTATTGCTCAATTATGGTCGATATCACAGGGTGGTGTGCTCATACAAACTAGGGCGGACAACATCACAGCAATGAGGTGTTAACAAAGAGTTGTGCACACTTCTGCAGTTTCATGCACACATTGAGTTACAAAAAACAGTGACAAACCCAATCTTTATAACATCAATGTATTTAAAAACAATGACACATGCTCATTCCTTTTCTTATTCTGTCGTGCTGCTGTAACGCTTCAGTACTGTATAACTGAGCTTGTATTTTTCTTCAGATTAGAGGCAGATCCAAGCAATATCACTGTGTAAAGAGTTCTGATCATGTTATCATGATAACGAGTAAGAGTTTCAACCAGAATATTGCAGCCCTCCAGGTTTAAGCTAAAACCATGTTAGGACTGAACATTGGGGTTTGTTGTTTTCTTTTTAATTATGTGAAACATTTTCTATACAATGATTATACTTACATACCTGTTGAGAAATGATAAATACTGACTGCGATGTTCTCACATAACTTTTTCTGCAGTTTTCATTCTTAGTTCGTTACCCCCTGACCTAGTTGTCTCTCTGTTGTTTACTTCTCTGTTGGTGAGTCGGCCAGCTGTGCCTGAATTGCTGATTCACTTCACCTCTGGTTTATCATCCCCTCCTACTTGAAAATCCTGCTTAGATCTCTGCTCATTGTAAGTAAGTCAGTTGTCATTGAGTTGTTATTCCTCAGAGAAGTATCTTTTTATTGCTGATGGATGTCTTGGACCACTTTGTCGCTCTTTTAATGAGCCTCTCATTTCTATAGTCACCTGGATAATTGTAACTCGTCCCTGCTGCTTCACACCTGGAGAAGTTTGGGCAAAGCTTTCGTTCAACAAAAATACAGGATACATGACTAATCCAAACTACTAAGCAGATACCCTAGAAATTGGCAGAATGGACTCTGTGGGGTAGAGAGTCTTTAGGTCAACAATACTCCTGCTTGAGTAATGCACATGTGGACACTCATTCAAAAGACATTTAGTAAATTTTTTTTTTGTTTAAATTTTTTTTATATTAAAGGAAACTTCCAGTAGTTTTTAATGAAGCTGATTGAACTGATTGTCTGTGAAGCTCTTTGAGATGACGTTGTTTTGAATTGACTCCATACAAATAAAGTGGAATTGAATTGAACTGACAGGGGTCTCTGTGATTAGATCAGACAGATGTTAGACTGACTGACAGACTATGTGCATGATGAACAGAATAACTTGTGATGTCTTTAATCTGACATAAGTAGTTTGTGAGAATAAGTTTACGAATGAAGTTTCTGAACTCAGATGAGAATGGCACCAATGATTATTTGCATCCAGTCAGAGCTCACTGCAAAGATATACAGATGACTTTTTTGGCTCTGCTTTTTTTAAAACTTGTAACAGATCATAATTAAGTTTTGAATGGCCTAGAAGAAATTGGATTTGTGATTTCTCGAAACTTCTCAGATTTTAAATTTTGAGTTCTGGCTTTTTGTAAAATGAACTGAAACTGAAACTTAAATTACTAAAAACGATTACATGAGTAGTGATATATTTGCTGCTATGGGTACTGGGATAAAATCCTGAAGGGGCAGTTTATTGGCAGGCTGGTTTGACCTAAAAATATGTTGGTTTTTCTAATATGTCGCTCCATCAGCGTGCCTATCATTTAGCGAGTGCTGGAGAGGTTGGTTCTGCTCACTTCTGAGACTGGGCTGATTGGTTAATGTTGTTAGAGGTTTGTTGCTGCCGCCAGACCTTTTCATGGCAGAAACCCTGCAGCTGCACACATTCATGAACACACTGGATCTCAAGAGTCTGGAGGCAAGTCACCCATCTGGGACTGGAGATAGCTGAAAACTGGTGTTTGCAACATTGTGTGTTTGGATGTGTGCGCACATACATGTGGATGTGTGTAAAGCCAACTTTTTCCTTTCCTCCATCTCTCCCTATCTCTCCCTCTTTCTGTGTGCTGTTGGTAACAGAGGACAAACTACATTGCTGAGCACTGGACCCCAGCATCTGCTCAGAAATGTGTGTGTGTGTGTGTGTGTGCAGGCAGGGATAGCTATGGGAAAGGATTAGACCAGCTTTAAACAGGCTTTGTTTAATATGCAACCCAACGGCTGCTCCGGATGGGAAACCACTTACTTACACACACACACACACACACACACACACACA